>VZUA01006113.1:31785-48744 GCA_013401035.1 Horornis vulcanius
ATATATATATAAATACTTCTAGATACCTTTTTTACAATGCAAAGGTATCTAGAAGTATTAGATGTTAACTGCATTGCTGACACATGTGCACCCAGACTCTCTCAGGGTTCCTTCTCCCATCAATGGACAATGTGTTTAAGTGATAATTTGTTAACGTTTATATGAGCTCTGTGTGTAAATCCTCTGCAGCACTGATGGAAAAAGCAGAAGGCAGTGCTTTGTAAATGTTTTATCTAAAGCCTTGACACAGTAAGAACTAGTTCTTTCTATGGGAGAGTAGTGCTAAAGACTTCAAATTATTTTATCACTCCTTAAATCTGTTGACAAACAAATACAATTTTTTCTAATTCTTTCTCTTTAAGAGCATATGACTTTGGGTGACAAGGTTTCACACTGCCTTGATTTTCATGTGAACATTTTTTCTTCCAAGCTGCACAAAATGAAGTGCAAGAGAACACAATATGATATGTTTTTAATTACTATTGCCCAAATGCACAAGAAAGGACAAAAGACTTACTGGAAGAAATACCCTAAATAGCAAACTTGTGGATTTTCAGAGAATTTAACAACAGTCCTATTTTGCTACCACAAAGAAAATGCAAACCCCAAAACAGAAAAATTATTTAAAACAGAGAACATGGGGGGAAAAAAACAAACAACCCAAATAAAAAAATATAGGGTGAGAAATATACACAAACTGTTGACTGGAAAAGCCTAAGTGGTAGACTAATTTTCAAAGGCTGAAAACTAATCTAAAGCAATTAAAAACTAAGCTAAGCCTTGCTTCATATCAAGTTTATAGCAGCATATACTAATATATTCTGTCTATCTAATACACTAAAAAAATTCCTAGATTCAATAGCCATGCCTTCTTTTTAAAACCTGCAACTCAAGAGAGCAGTCGTCAAGTCTTCTGTCAGGTGTTATTTTCATCAAGCTGCTTTTTGTGTTTAAACTTGAAAATCCTTTCAAACTAATCCCATCCTAGCCAGTAAATCCAACCACTCCTGTGGCAAGGCAAGTCTTCATTACCTAGCTCTGTACATCAGAAGTTGAATTGCTGCAAAGCAAGCGCTAATAACCTCATTATCCACTGGGACCATGCAGATGGTAGAGCACAGAATCTACACAAGGGATGCTTAAAACTAGTTAGGAGGTTTTAAAATTGGTGTCCCAAGAAGCAAAAATTTAAACAAATGAGTAAGTCCCCTAATAAATAAGCATTAATAGATGCAAGTTTCTCTTATTTATCTTTGTATTTTAGTAAGACTGAAAGGAGAAGGAATCCTGAAAAAAAATCATGAATTCCCATGAGTCACTGACTTTGATGCAACATGGAGCCTAGACCGACCAATAATTTATTGTCCCATACCAGACATTGAAAGACCATGTTAAATGCTACTATTATTCATTCTATGACCTGTCACAGGATACAAAATTCACTTTAGAATCCCACTTTACCTTCTTCCTCACATTAACTATCCAGAAGGCTTGCGCAGAAGAATTTTAAGGCTCATTTTAAGTTGGTCAGTGCAACCTCCGTGTTCCCAATTCCCACATAACACATTAATCACCCTTCAATGAATCACAGAGAGAAATAAAAACATGCCCTGCTTAGCAGAGCTGCTTTGCCTCACCCACTATCCTGCCCAATGCCACGTTCTTTGTGGGCGACTCGCTGAGACCCTCGATCCCGCCGTAGAGGGAGTGGGAAATCCTCCGCTCCCGGTCATCCAGCAGAGTCTCTATGGGCAGCTCTGGCCCGGAGGGGCTCCCAGGTGATTCCAACTGCAAAGAGAGGGGAAAATTAGTGCCTGGGGTCCCCTTAACCACATGGGGGAACTGTAACAAATTGCCTAAGGCCTAGACCTGTCTGAGCACCAAATGAGCTAGAACTTCTCATCCTGGACAGAGATAATTTGCAATGACAGCTCTGCCTAATGACCAACTTTCTAACCCCTTTACACTGCACCCCCCATGGTGCCCTGTCAAATTTCAAATCCTTCAGCAGAAAATCGGTGAAAAAAAACATTCCATGTTGGTGTCTCTTTGTTGGATAATTTCTTAAACAGACAGTTGGGCTGTTTTCAATACCATCAGCAGACAGCTGGGCCATCTTCCGCACACTAACAGCTGAAAATAACAAGGCCCTTGTCAGGAGCACGGAAAGAGAATTCTCATTTGGAATTGGGTTGCTGCTGCCACAATGGGGCAACTTGCTTTGAAATGTAATCATCACACTCCAAAGTTTTGTAGTTAGGAACAAAAGTAAAAAACAAAAAAGTTGTCAGTCTTCACCATAATTTTATTTTTGAGTTTTTCGCTCTGTCTTTCCTGACTGCAGAGTAAAGAGGTCTTACATGCTTCATTCAGCCTGGAAGCTCCTCTAATCTCTTGCTGCAGCATCCAGGCAGAGACACAAAAAACAGAACTGGCAAGACCTGGGGTGCCCTCCAACCCAGCCCTCAAACCCCTGGAGCTGCCAGGGCCCTTCCCACCGCAACTGCAGCCAGACTCTCCAGGGCATTACAAGACAGATAAAGTATGTGGTGGAAGTGATGGACACAGGCTGCTTGGCCACATGCACAGGACAGCAAAAAGGCTGCATATATAACCTCCTGCCCACCCCAGATGCTCTCCTTCACAAGACTGTCCTGAGTGTCTTCCCAGCCCAGCCATTGCTTGCAGAAGCTGGTCATCCCCTGTTTTCCTGCAGTTGCCTCTCAGATTTTTCAAGAGGACAGGAAAGTTAAGTTCTCCTTGGTGAGCCTCAGAGAATCAGAGCTCAGAGGAATGCAGCACCCATGAGAGGAAAAGAAAATAATTTGGTATCATCTACCTGGATTTAGCAAGCTCATCAGCCAAAGCTCTGCTGTGAGCACAGCCCCCTGGGAATGATAAGAATGAGTACCTGTGCACTCAGAGGTCACTGTGGATGCCCATTGTACCAGGGCCCAGTTGTTCCCTGCAGAGATAAGAGACTCCCCACACCATGGCCCAATCCTCACACCATCCAGCCTTCCTGCTGCCCCTAATGCTCTTGGTTCACCTGGGCTCCAGCACCCTGCTGTCCCCTCAGTAATGCTATCAAGGCGCTTTGCTGAGACCATTAAACCAATTCACCTGAACATTGTGAGCTGATTTCAGCTCTATTAAAAAGTAAACAGCTTTTGAAAAAGAGATGCATTTTGTAGAAAAGAACTCAGCTATCAAAGCATTAGCTCTTCTCACCAACACGTCTCTTCATAACGAAGCATATAGCTAAATGTTAAAAAGTGTCCTTACACAAATGTCCTTACACAAATTCCACAGCATTTATTTCATACATATCAAACTACAGTGGGGACCAGATACTGAAAGATACTGAGCATGCTTCAAACTATTTGAAGCTACTGGAAATGCTTATTCCAAGTACTGACTGATCTCCAAACAAGCACAAAAGGAGTAGTTCATAGTTTCAGGAATTACAATAACAAGCAACATGTTTGTTGGTTGTTTTTTCTTTTAGAAACAGCTGCCTATCATTAATCACTCCACTTGCACTCCCCAGACAACTAAGAAATGTATGCTATGAAAGAGTTTAAAAAATCTGCTTCAAGGCTCCAAAGCCCTTGTCCCCATTCTCCCCAGGAGAGGCTTTGAAGTGAGCCCGATGGACGGATGACTTCTGACACGCGGGGCACGGGGCTGGAGGGTTGCGAAATGCCCCACTACAGTCAAGGAGACCACAATCAGGAGGTCACAGACACTGTAAAAATTATTATTTCTTTTCAAAGCCATCATCTGTTTAATATAAATGAGATATTTAATGAAGTTCCAAATTGTAGACTTATCTCTCCCAGTTTGATAAGCACCAGGGAGATTTACTGCATCGGAGGGTCAACACAATTACAATTGGAGGCACATCAAGCTGCAGGAGAATAATAAACTTGCAGTGCAAGTGAATTAGCCTCAATAAGGTTTAAATCGTGAAATGAGGATTTGTTTTATTAGTTTTTTTAAATTGCAGATTACAACTGACAGCTTTACTGAAAAGTAAATTAAAACAATATTTGTAGATTCTGTTATAAAGGAATCTAAGGCACATTTGAAAAGAAATGTTAACTTCTGAAACGCTTTACCAAAAAAAGAGCATAGCAACATTAGACTGCTTGAGAGCTTAAACTTGCATGATAAAGGTACTAAATTATGAACTACCCTTTATATCACTGCCTTTAAATAAGGTGTGAAAATATCAAAGTGCTTTGGGATTTATTCTCCCAGTGCTATATTGATGACTTTATGTAACAAGTGTCCAGCTTTTAGTGAGCCATATCACACAGTCCTTCTTCGTGTGACAAGCCATCAACTTTCAGACTCATTTGTAGAAAGATCTCAAGAGATTTTCAGAAAGACACTGACAAGAAGATGGTTCAGAAGCAGAGAAATAGATAGAAATTCACTCCTGGTAACACAGTAAAGCACAGGGTAAATAAAAGAAATAGCAGGACTATTGCATTTATATGGCTGTGTTTTGTAAAGTGAGTCACATATTTTATAATTTCCATGAGTAAAACTTTTTTCATTTCTAATTAGCATCTCAAAAGATGGGTTTAAACAAAGGCACTGACAGCAGCTACACAAATATTTTACAGAAGATACACTGCCTTTTATAAAACACTAAAAATTAGACTAGCTGTCACAAAAAAAACCCCAAAATGCCTTTTCCTTACATTGTTAACAGAAAGTCTGTGCAAGAAAAAAAACATAAAATCATAGAAACTGTGTTGCAGACAAGACAAACAGTCCAACAATTCAAAGCAAGATTGCAGTTCAAATAGACTTGTTCTTCATGATGCATTTCTAATAATGAGCTGGAATTACACATTCTAGTTCTTTCTCCTAGCCACTCTCAGAGCTATCTGGTATAATTTGATTTGAATAACTGATAAAGAATGGGTAATATAAACAAAGTTGTACAAATTCCTAGCTTCATAAAAACCTGGAAAGGAAGGAAATCCACATGGCAACTGGCCCCCTATAAACAGCTGCTGGACCACCCTTTGGTGTGCCAGTTCAGAGTCATAGACCAGCTGAGGGTGGATGAAACCACTGGAGATTATCTAATCCAACCTCTTGCCCACAGCAAGGTCTGCAAGAGCAGGTTGCACAGTGCCCTGCCCAGCTGGGTTTTGAGTATCTCCAAGATCAGAGACTCCTCAACCTCTCATGGCAAGTTGTGCCAGTGCTGACCTTTTTTTTCTAATTTGTTAAGAAGTTTCTTGTATTTTGGTTTGTGCCTGTTGCTTCTTGTCCTGGCACTGGGCAGCCCTGAGAAGAGTCTGGATCAGTACTCTTTATTACTTCTTTATAACTCTCATCAGGTATTTATAGACACTGACTGGTAAGATCCCCCAATCTCTCTTCTCTCTAGACTGAAAAGAGAGAGTAGGCCCTCTGGATACTAGCACTGATAGATACTAAATGATCATATTCATAAAAATGCAATAAAACCTCCCATGCTACAGATTGCCTGTAGCTCCTCTTCTGTCCATTCTCTTAAATTAAAAAGAGAAGCAAGATTAAATGTTTTTTTTAAATAAAAAAAGGTCTCTATCCTGACCCTTTGTCATTCAGATAAAAACCAGCTGTTTGCTAAAGCACTGTCTGTACTAGCCAGCCCAGCTGCTGCTTATCTAGATGATAAAAGGACAAATAATTCGGTTCCTTTTACTTAAACACCACCATCCATCCTATCTGAAGTTATATACATAAATATGAAAAAAGTTTATGCACAAGAAGAGTGCCAAAATATTCAGAGCATAAACAAACTTTTTTTTTTAAATGAAACAAGAATCAGAATCCCTTTTTCCTTCAGAAAATAAATTATCCAAATATAGGCATGCAAGCGTTATGGGTGTTAAAGAAGTCAGTATACAAATTTGCTATATATGACACTGCATCCAGAATGCTGAAGCTCTTTCTGTCACACAGAGTTACTCTCCAGGCTTTCTTTTTTCCTTCTTATCTGTGTACTGTGGTTAAGATGTCCAAAATACTACAGCTTCCTTTTCCAACATAGATACTTTTAAAATACTACTAAGTCTACATCAAGGCATCAATATCAAAGGCATTAAAGAAACTAAGTTTTCATAGGACAGGAATAAATTTTCATTTTCTGGGTAAAAAAACTGGCTAAAGAATTTGACATAAAGATTGATCTTCAGGATGGAGAAGAGTTGTAGATTCCCCTAGGAATCAGAGCTGGGACAGCTTAAACTGATGAGCAGCTTTATCAATGAATTGGAGATGGGAATGAACAGGGAAATCACTGTTTGGAGAAGATGCTAAAGACTTCTTGACAGTTAAATTCCAAAAGGTCATCACAAGACTAATCTAGTGAGAAAAAAAACCCCCTAATCTGTCACATAAATTTCAATGTAGGTAACTAGGTAATGCATGCAGGAGAAAATGATGCTGAATATTTTATACTTGCACACATGCTGGAAAAGATGCTTGCTTGTTTCTTTTATAATGAAACCACTCATTTGCAAAGTCTCTCACTGATCTATCAGTCAATTTATTTCATGAATGATGAGGTCCTTATACAGTCTGGAATCAGGGCTCTGCTTCACAGTTTGCTCATTTTCAAATGGAGAAAACAGTGAACAGACATGCATGAAGAAATTTGGCGATCTGCAAATTATTTGCAAACCTTCATTTCACGTAGGTTTGGCAAAACATCCAGTCTGTCAAAAAAAAAAAAGGTCTAGACAAGAAAAACCTCTGAAATTTCTCATTTTGAGGAAAACAGTAATGCTCTCTCACTTAATGGCAGACAAGTGCTGCCTGCCCATGACATGAACAGAGTGCAGACAAGCAATCTGTGTCTCCAAGCTGCCCAGGTTGCAGGACTGAAAAGCACAGGATTCCAAAAGTAGCAATTACCTTTATTTTCTTGAATCAGCACATGGAGCTGCCAGCTGCAGGGATGTGCCTGGCAGTCGTGCCTGAGCGCTGAGCACGCCCTGGCGATGCAGCCGCCAGCTGTTTGCCCATACAGGCTAATCATAACAGCATCACTAATTAACAGAACACAGCACAAGGAGCTCTTCCGTTTCTCCTTAAATCTGAGCAATTCAAAAATTTCAACCCTGTGTTGAAGATTTAAAACACTGATGGCTGCCTCTTCTGAAAAATGAGGTGTTAAAAACTGGCCATATATGAATATCAAGTCAATATTATTGTTATTCTCTCCATTTTTCCCACTGTTTTCATAGCTATGGAAATGTGTCTTAAAGAGTCTCTCCATGCCTATGTAGAAAAGTTGATGAGTTAACATGCAAGGCTAGAGGCTGAAAACACAGAACAGAACAGAGCAGAATGTGTAACTGTTTTGAAATGGGGAGCAAGGGAACCTCAGATACAGACAAATCCCAAATTAAATGTTTTTGCTACACTAATCTAACAATATTAAACACAGTTTTGCAAGGTTTGTAGTAGTGCAGCTTGCAGAATTCTACTTTGCTGTACTCTGTATAGACATAATGCAAACAGGAGAAAACCTCAGATGCACAGCTTTGGCTTGGAGTTCATTCATAACTAACACTCCATGCTTATATCAATATTTACTACAAGACAATTCACTTGAAAACCTGGATGGATTACACCCTATCTCCTGGTAAGCCAATAAAAATTCTTACTACAGGCAAATCTTCAGCAAAACCACAGCAGCACAAAATCTCTTTTTACCTTCTGGGAAGTTTGTGGTCTCTTTTGACTCTACAGTTATGGAAGGGCTGATGATATAAATTATCTCCTCCCTGCCTCTCTGAAGTCAAGATAACACTCTTATGGTGTTTATGACATTTATATTGTTACTATAATTGCTCTGAAGCCTTAGTTTACAACATGAGAACTTGTGAAGCTGTTTGAGAATAATGATGGCATGGGAAAGGAGTATCCGAGGTCACTTCACAAAGTTTTGAAACAGTTTCATGTTCAAGAAGCCAAAGAAAGCTCTCTGACAAAGACAGTGCCTCTGCAGCACATCAGAAGCAACTGTTCCTGCCTCTCTCAACCCAGGACAACAGAGGCTGAGTTGTCACTCACCTCTAGACAGCAAACAAAATACAAAATACACAAAACTCCTAGTCTAAATTTAAACATGTAGAAACAACAATTTGCAGAATCATGATGCAAAATTAATTTTCCCTCCTAAGCAATTCCTAGGACTGATTATGAAAACTGACACTAAAAGCAAAAGAAAAGTTTCATACCACTAACTGCCTTAACAATCCAATTCAAACTCCATTTTACTGAAGACAGAAGTAGACTGTGTAGTCTACCTCAAAGGAATTCAGTTTGACTTTGCAAATGCAAAAAATTACTGGACTTGAAGGCAGGGTAAAAATAGGCTTGGGTTATTTTTTTCTTTTTGCTGTTATTTTGTTGTGGAATTTTTTTTATCATCCAGACAGCAACTGCTTTTATCATCCACATGTTTAGCATAATTATTTTTGCATTGGCATTATCACCACTCATATGGATTTTGCTTTTGAGACACTTGTGGGTGCTCCATGGTGCGGCAGGGAATCAGACCAGACCTGACTTTGCAGCACTGGAACAATGGAACAGAGCAGAGTGCACACTGTTCTTGGTGACACCCAAAAGGGGACATAACCAAGCCAGTTCCACTTAACTGTAGTTCAGACTAACAAGAAACAAAGCTATGTTTTTGTCTACAAAGTGGGCACGTGCAATGCTGAATCAACAAAGGAAAGATCAGTTGAACAGGTTATTTTTATCTGCTGGTTTTTATGGTGAGTCCTTTGAAAAAAAAAAAAAGAGGGAGAAGAGCATAGAAAACACCAGGATATACATTCTCAAAAGCTGAACATTTCTTTTTATATTTAATTAAAGCAGCAAACCCCCATTTCTGAGGAGCTGGAGGCATTTAGCCTGGAGTAAAGAGAAGGCTGAGGAGAGACCTTTTTTCTCTCTACAACTGCCTAAAAGGAGGATTTAGACAGGTGGGGATTGGTCTCTTCTCCCAGGTAACAAGTGACAAGACAAGAAGAAACAGTCTCCAGCTGTGCCAGGGAAGATTTAGACTAAATATTAGGTAAAATATTACATGAAAATATAGTCAAGCTTTGGAAGAGGATGCCCAAGGAAGTGGCTGAGTCACCATTCCTTCAGGTCTTTAAAACATGTAGATGTGGCACCTGGCAACATGGTTTAGGGGTGGACTTGGCAGCACTGGGTTAATGGTTGGAGTCAATCATCTTCAATCTAAACGATTCTGTGCTTCTATGGTGATAAAAGGTGGGAGTTATTAAGATAAGGGTCTGCCCTTTCTATGCTTTTGCTTCTAATCTGCAAGATCCTGGATTTGCTGCCAGTCAAATGTCACTTCTGCTCGTGTTCTAATAGTAAAAATCTTTCCTGGTGGCTGTTATTGGAATGTTTCAAGGGGATAATTTGTATACCAGCATGCCTAAGCAATCTGTGTTGCTGAATTAAGCATAATATGGCCAAGACTGCAAGACATGGCCAGCCACTGAGACAATGCTGTCTCCAGCCAGTCCTCAGGCCACAGAGCCACTACTGAGGACTGAGCTGACTAAGTACCATACTCTTATATGGTATTCTTGCAACATTCAGAAGTAACATTATCACAGCTTATCAGCATTACATCAGCTCAATAATATCTGAAATTTAAATTGGTCACATTCTTGAAGGAGGATATAAGGTTTAATTGCAAAATACCAATAAAAAAAGACTTTCTTTGCTGATCATTTCATTGAAGTCTGGGCAGTGCAAGACTTCCAGAAAAGTCTGGCTTCTTGCATACTGCCAGCTCAGCAGGTAAACTGCTTTATGTCCCTGCAAGTCGATCTTTCATCATACTAAAATATGCAAAGAGTATTGACATCATATTTCCTTTGGATGAGTGTGATAAAAGCAATAATTCCTAGGAAATATTATGTACAAAAGTTACTTTGTAAAGATGATTACTACAGCAATAGTGACATATCAATGCTTTCCTAATCATTATGGCTCATCTTGCCAGCTGCTTAAGGAGTTGGGAAAATGCACAAAAAACTGTAAAGGAGGCCCAGAAAAACAGGGCCTATCCTGCCCTTTGTGGAGGTTCATTTCAGTGTATCTAAATCTGTTTCCACAATCAGTTCTTTTATCTTGAAGCATATATACTGCAGTCAGCTGTGCTGCTTATGGCATGTGATTTCTGCAAAATAAATCATACTAAATGTCAAGCAGATATAGGGGACCAAGCTGTTCTTGAATAAGTAAGAACTGTGATGGATTCAAGGAGAAATGTCTTTGTTTCATCACTGCTGGATTACCTTCTTCATGTTTACAGACACTGTCTGGATTAATTCAATCGAGAAGACTTTCACCAGGAGAAAAGGGATCATCTTCTACATCCTTTTAGGGAAAAAAAACTAAACACAGACCCTTTTTATGTAGCAACATGTAGTAGCATCTAAAATTGGGTAAAAATAAGGAACAGTCTCCAAAGGACAGTCTGAATTAGGGCTAGATAAGGACATCACCACATACAGAAAGGTCAGAATTCCTTGAACACTAAGCAAGAAATGCTGTGCATTCAAGCTGGCTTTCTAGCAGCGTGCATATATAAACATGTATGTGTACGAAAACTTTGTATAAGCAGTTAATCAAGAGGAGCTTAACACTTTTAAAAAGCTTAGTGTCTTTTTCAGAAATGATTTTATAATACACTGTGGACTGATTTTTTCTGAAGATTAGATTTATGCATTAAAAGGTAAACCATTCTTTTTTCCCCTAGGCAGGAGCAACGATACTAAAGCAATTTGTGCACATCATTTTTGAAGCATGATGATCAAGAAATAACATTCTTGATAAGACTTTACTATATTAGCAAGAATGAAAGAATTGACTTTTAGATTTCTAAAGAAGACATGCTTTTCTGACACACCATTCAGCTGAATCCTATTTAACTCAGTCCTTTCTCCAATTTGTTCTGAAGTCTAATTCAGTCCTCCACAGGATCTACAGTCCTTCTCAGTATACACCCAGATATTACTAGTATATAGCATTACTTACATTAAATAGAAGATAAGCTATTAGAAATCATGATATTTCAAAACATTAACACAGTAACATTGGACTAGAAAAGACAAAAGTCGCAAATCATGATAGAATCACCACTTCACCCCGAATTTAGTAGTTCAACCTTCCCCTGAAATTAAGGCCAAGAAACAACATAGTCAAAATCCAAAATGACTGAATTTTTTGTATAAAGTTTTGCAGAATCTACACATGAAATTTTGTTTAGATAAAATATAATAATGAAATATAAGAGCTCTACTCTTAATTAAAAAAAAAACTGGAAGTGACAAAGAAACAAGTCAGTTAACACAAAGTCTATAAATGAAAGATCTAATAGACCTCTATAAAAAACTCCGCTGAACAAAAATCACATAAACAGTGAGATCCAATTACAAAATCAATATGGTTTTATTCAGTGTTTCCTGTTTTGCATTGACAAAAATACTCAAAAGAAAAACTTTATTGATCATTAATAACGTTAGCATGTCTAACACTGAAATTCAGATCATTTGGCAATTCTCTCTTTCTTTAGCTTCTCAGATATTATTTTTCAAGTCTCAGAGGAAACATGACATCTCCTGTAAACACAAATACCTCAGAAGTGAAAATTGCCAATCCCAGTATCTTATTGCCAATCCCAAAAGCTTATTACCTCATTGCATTTACTTATTCGCCTCGCCACAATAAGCTGAATCATTCCTCGTTTGTTTCCTTCAGTGGACATGGACCTCCTTAAGGTTTCCATAGCATCTTGATTTGTTTTGCCCAATAATGATTCTCCATTAACTGCTATTAGTTGATCATTGACTCGAAGCCTGCCATCCTGGAAAAGTAAAAATTATAGATAGTTACATAAAACACACACAAAGGAAGCTTTGTCTACTGGAGAGCATTAAAAAAAACAAAACCAACCAAATCAAAAGAGAAATACTCAACCAGCTGTACTTAGTCCAAAGGGTTTATGGACAAATGAACACTGCAGTAACAGCTTCCATTGCAGCTACTATAGGAAATGTCTATTCCAATTACAGATTTGCACTGAAAGCTATTATCATAACCTGTTTGCTCAAACAGCACACTAATGGAACTGTACCAGAGACAGCTCGTTCCTTCCCGAATCTGTTGGGGCTGTTTAAATCCTGGGATGTGCAAACATATGAGTAGAAATCTAAATGTTACCTCTGATGGTATAATTGGAGAACACTAGAGATTTCATTCTTCTTCGATCTATGGTTATTTTCAAAATAACTTGTTACAGAAAACTGAGGAAGACCAAAGTACACAGATATTCCCTCTTACCTTGGATGCTGCTCCACCATTAATAATGGACTTGACGAAGATTCCTAAGTCGGCATGGTTTTCTTTTGACCGGTTACCTTTTACACTCACGCCAAGCCCAGCTGACCCAGAGTCATTCAGGGGAACTTCAAAAGTCAGGAATTCCCTGGTGCCATCAGGTGTGAGGACAAGCTCCTCCTCTTCTGCTTTCTGTTGGGGAGATTAGCGTGGGATTATAGAATAGCATTTCTCTGGGAATTCTCTTCCCCCTACAGCTATTAGCATTCAAAACTCTCTGCTTTTTACTACAATGCCACAATATTTTCCACAGTAATTATGTGAAGAAATGTGCAGAAATAGTGTATTTTCAATCACCTCCAGCTGACGCCTAGGTTCAGAAATATCTTAAATTTGTGTCTAAGAGCTTCTCTCTCTAGTAAAGTAATTGAATCACATGTCATTACTGAATCTGCCATCAATACTTACTCACACATAAGCTGCTATTTCATTCACCAAAAGAGAGCTTTATCAGAAATATTTTGCTACTTGCAAACTTACAGAATTTTTAAAATACCATCATCATCTATGGAGCTTTGCAGTCTTAGGGAGAAACGAAGTGCAAGAAAATTAAATTTAAAAATTACTTATTCACTTCATTTTATTTAAAACTATCTATGTTAGGAAAAAACCAGAAAACTACACAGCTAAGATCTGCAACAGCACGTATCTCTGCCATTGCCAGGCTTATCATCAAATCCAGCTCTGAGTGCCAATTTTCCTGTCTTTCCCAGCTCTGCCCTTCACCTCTGTCCTCTTACCCATCTCCCTGGATCTTTGTTGTCCTCAACACCCAGTTTTAGCCTGGCTGGGAAAATCCCAGGTTTTAAGCACCCCAAACTACAGTTGCAGGCCTGCCACAGCCACCAGCAAGGAGCTGCTCAGTGAAACCTTTCCATGCATCCAAAAGCCATACAAGCACAGGTGACCGGCCTCACACTTCACCTCCTGCCAAATTCAGGGTGGCAATAGGCTGGGACCAGAGGCCTTGCAGTGTCCCCACAGAGCAGTGACACTCATGGGGCAGCAGCATGGGCACAACACCCAGGAACGAAAGTGGCCATGCCCTGAGGAGCACTGCTCATGCGCAAGAGACTTCTGCCAAAGGGAGGAATGGGAGGGACAGGCTGTTCACCAGCCCTATCCCTTACAGTAAAAGCTGTTTACTTTACTTGTTTCTGATCCTCTTTCAAATCTAACAAAGTGGTTATAAGCACTTGCGTTATACCTGTATCAATTAAAGAAAAAGGTCATGCCCTTAGATTCTCCACAAAAAGATGCTTGTGAACCCAGCTGTGCTGGGGCTTTTTTCACCCACATGAAGGAGATAGAGAACATACAGCAGAAGGTGTACACTAATGTCCAGCATCAGCAGTTCTTCTCTGGAAGAATTAATCTGGCCAAATTTTCATAATCTTAGCAACATGTCACCTCTGTTTCTGACACTGATTTTATACCAATTTTTCCCACATCACTGATCTATTTGCAAAGCTCACTCATATGAGTGAGAAGACGTATGAGAAGTTAACGTGCGCCTGCTGAGCTGTCCCTGTTTCTTAAGACTTGTGGAAATGCAAACACAGCCTATGGCAAAGATAGATGTGAAAGCCATGTGGAGTACAGCAGACTGAGATGATCAATTTGGGCACAAGCATGCTAGTTGTCTCACCATTGACCTAGAAATGCAGTGCAAAAATGTCACATGGGAAGGCAGTCAGACTGCTGAGAGAGCCGCAACAGCTGAGGGATAAAAAAACAGGAGCTCTATCTTTTCCCACTTGGTTAAAAGCATGAACCTTCATGTGCTCACCAGCCCTTCCCTTTGCACTAGACTCCTTTTGCTTATAATTAAGAACAATGCTACATCAATTTAAAACAAAAAAAAACACCAACAAGAACAAAATTAACACCCCGTATCAAGAGGCCATAGCTAGACTGGCTTGCTTGTGAATCCCACTACTCAAACACATCTCTTGGCCCCACAAAACAGCATGATCAATGCTAGATGTGAGGAATGGAAATGTGTATTGTGATCATTGAAAAACACCCTATGTATAAGATGTTTCCCAAATTACGTGAAAATTACCACCCTAATTTCCCTGCTTGGCTCACAGAAGCACTAACTCCAGCATGCATTTGAAGCCACATTTTGTCGAGTGACTGCAGAATAAAACAATCTGAGACAGGTGCCATGTTACCTTATAGTTTCTGTAACACTGATCACTTTCATATTCCTTAATAAATAGTAGTAGAAATAATTAGTAGTAGTAGAAATAGAAATAAATAGTAGTAGAAATAAAGTCATGGTAAGATGTGTGGTTTATCCAGGCAAGCAGATATGCTTATTGAATTTTTCTTCACTACTGTTAACATAAATTTAGAATCAATTGCCCTCTTCCTCGAGTATTTTCTAATCTTAAAAAAAATCCACCAAAACTTCAGGCAAAGCAGTCTCCCTTCCAGGGCAGACAACTAAACCATTTCCTTACACCCTGTAGGTGGATTTCTATATGACAAAGGGTCAATTGGAGTGAGCATCTCACAAGCATCCCCAAACACTTGGCTACTGGCCTCTACCCTACTTCTCCTTCAGCAAGACCAAAGAGCTGCATTATCAGTTCAGCGCTGGTTTTAATGTGAGGCTTATGCTTGCTGGTTTCCTGCAATCTTGAATAAGGAAATAATATTAGGCTACAGACACCTGAGAGTGCAGGTGAAATATGAGGCCAAAACCTGTAACAAACTACTGTGCAGCAGCTGTACATGAGCAAGCAGATCATGCTCATGAAAAACAGCAGCCTCAGCGCTGGAACAGAAGTACTGAAGGCATGAGAAAATTGCTCAACTCACCCAAGGAAGAAAATTACCATTACTAGTCTGTTTAGGAACTTCATAGGGTATCTATGTTTCTTTCCCACCTAAGCACACGTGCTTTACCACCACATCTGTGTCTGGAATTTAAAGGATATAAGAAGCCTTTTGCCCTCTAGACTCTGTGTGACACCTGCCAATATTATAGGCTTCAGTGTAGAGTTAAAAAAAAAAAAATGTAGAAGAAATGTGGAAAATGTGGCTTTCAATAAAAACGGAACTATTAACTTTCAAGGGATGGATACGGAAGTAGCAAATGTAACCTTTGTGCTACACCATGATATCAAAGAAGGTCTGACTATGTATGATATATTGAACATAACTTCATAATACAAACCTTGGAACAGGACCATATGGTGACAAGGAACCTCTAAGCATGTCTTAAAGGAGCCATTCACAGAGAAATGAGCAGGAAGATTTTTAGCCTGCTACCATAATATTTTGAACCAAAGTTGTAAAGACAAAAACAAAACAAAAAAACCCCAGCAAAATCTCATAACAACTAAATCCTTTGTTCTCCAAAGCCCTTTAGAGTACAGAAACATTACATGTACAGCAACTCTCCCCAATCAATATAAAAACAGCTATTATAAAAGAATAAAATTTGCACTGAAATTGTATTGAACATTAAGTATTTAAATGTAACAAATCACAGAAATTCCCTAATATGTCCATGAGACAGTATAAAAATGCATAAAAAATCTAAAACGTAGCATTAAAAATTTTCAGCTGAGAACACAGTCACTTCTTAATTGCAGTAGCTTCCATTTGATCTTGATACTCTCTAAATTAACAGCTTCACTATGTCAATCAAACACCTCAACACTATTTTCATGATTAGTTGATCTGTAGGAGAAATTTATTCCGTCATATATTTTGACAGGCCAGCAGTAAACATGCAAGCAAAATTATGTACTGTGAATGCTGAACAACAGAATTTAACTCCCTTAAGATTTTTCACACACTATGTCCAAAACAATTAACAGCAGAACAATATTCTGTTCAGACAGAGGCTGCTGAGAAAAAGGTCATCTGAAATAACTTCAGTTGGATGAACGAAGCTGCTCAAGTACGTAATTTGTAATAAAAATTCTATTGGTGATAAATACGTAGGTGACTTTTTTGGCTTCAAAATCATATTTAGCATCAATTTATGCTAAACTATATTTGAGATAAGTTTTTCACTTTTTAAATATAAATATATTGTAAATTTAAAGATAAACTTCATGATGAGAGCAAACTTACAGCAGTGTTTTGATATCTACAGAGAGTAAAAAAAGCCATAAGATAAACGGGGGAGGAATTGTTTTTCTCTTGCACATAACATTATCTTCTACGTAAGTTCTGATCTGATCATAAAATCTAATTTAATTTTATAAACATTAAAATAGACTTCAGCAGTTAGAGTGCCATTAGTTTTCTCATCATACTAGTAACAGCATCCTCCCTCTATTCTTTTATCACAGAATTACAGAGTATGTTGAGTTGTAAAGGATCCTCAAAGATCATCAAGTCGAACTCCTGGCCCTGCACAGGACGCCCTGAGAGTCACACCACATTCCTGAGAGCATTGTCCAAATGCCTCTGCAGCTCTGTCAGGCTGGGTGCTGTGACAACTTCCAGGGGAGCTGTTCCAGTGCCCAGCCACCCTCTGGG
>VZUA01006115.1:22280-35485 GCA_013401035.1 Horornis vulcanius
AAAAGTGAAAGAAAATAATAGCATGAGACATATGGAAAAATACAATTTACACAAAGCCGAGAAATGTGGAAGTTTATCCTTGTGCAGGTGTAGACAGCATGAAGATTATGGAAAGCCTCAAATCTTGTTAATTGCCTAGCAATTTAATCTGTTGGGGAAGGATTTACCAAGGTCATATGTCTAAATGATGATCATATAACCAATTAGATAATTAATCATGTGCTGAAGCACAACGAGAACAGCCAACTTGAAACAACAAGGAGTGACAAAATGTGGTAGTGCTTGCCCAGACAGCATCATACCGTGTCAATTATTTACTGCTGAAATTTTAAAAATAATTTGGAGAATCCAAGTTTTGGGTAGCTCCTCCTTAAGAGGTAGGGGGCAATTTACATAAAAGTCTTGGAAACATTTGGTATTGTGGGCTTACCCCAGAAAGGGAAAAACCTTCCACTGTAAACAAGCAATTCTGGATCTGGCTGCTGATGCTTTTTGAGAAGGCATTACACTAATTCTTCATCAAAGTGAAGCCAGAAGACCCCTTCATATGCAACATTGCCTTTAACTACTGGTATGCATTAAGGTCCAACACTTCCATTCACTAGAGCACTGCAACTAATAGTTTCAAATCTGTCTTAAGAACATGACCTAAATTTTTGGGGGATTATGATTCTGTTACCTTCTCTTTTTATATCCCTTTCAGAATGGTTAGTTTCCAAGCAGATCACCTGGCTGTTTGGAATTAGAGAAAGACCTTCTGAAACTTGTAAGCAGAGGTCTCATTTTAATCTGAAGAGTTAAATGAGGAGTCTCAGCTGCCTTCCTAAGGTCTGAACAGTTTGTTAATGTTTTCTCAAAGTCTTTGGTTCTGAGAGCAGAAAAAAAAGGTGGCATGCTTGGACACACTGATGTTAGGGGGAAAAGATGAATACTGTTTGGAAGAAGATCAAATATAATCCACCATATTTTCATTTTCAAAGTCAGACATGGGATTCTTTAATCTGATGAGGAAAGAACCTGTAAATTTACAGGAAATCTCAAGTGAAATCTGAAAATATCTGGAGTCTAAATAGAAAGGAAACAATAAAAAAAGACAAAGAAAAGACAAGAGAAACATTTAACAAGACAATCTAACAGGCAACAGTGTTATAGGAGGAGGAAAATAGCATGTAATGCCAAAACCAGAAACTAAAAAATAGAACTTAAAAACAACAACAATAAAGAAACCATGCTCCTTTGTCACCTATTACTTCTGTTTTGGCAAGAGCAGTATCCTCTGGTGGGATGTGAAAGAGAATGGCTGAATCATCATTTATACTGGATAACTAAGACTAAATGTTGACAACCTGGATGTAAAAGTTTGAAGAGAGAAGAAAGGACTTTTGTTGTGAGCATAAGCCATCTGTGAGCTTCCCAAACCACATCAGCACTGCCAGCAATGAGTAAAGACAATGCCTGTCCCCCAGTATTTGAGCGTGTTTTGCTCCTCTATGGAGAAAATGGATGTGCAATGGTGAGAACAACTGTTCTAAAATCAGAGTGAACTGAACTTCTAAATCCCCAAAAACCTACTAAATGTAACTCAGGATAAATGAAACGCTAACTCCAATCTCGTTTTGCTGAAGCTCCTATCATGTACCAAACTGAGTAGCTAGCTATGAAATGATGCCAAAGACAAGAGAGTACATCACCAGCATTGCAAGCTGGACTTTCTAATGACAGATTGAGTTCCTATGACAGTGACCAAGAAAAGGCAAAGAATTATAACCTATTCTCAAGACACACAGATTTTAGTACATGCTTTGCAATGTAATGAAGTGTTGAATGTCTTTACAACAACAGTTGATCGGCTCTAAGGAACACAGAATTCTTCTGAATTCTCTTCTTTTCTTACTGTTCCCAAGAATTTCAGTTTTCCAGCTTTGATCCCACCTTACTTCCCCATTGCTAAATGATATGTGATAATGCTTGTTATCTAGTTTCAAATATTATCCCTTACAGTTGTCTGCAATTAAATAAAAAAACAGCTTGACACACTACTGCAGTGTTGTTTCATACCAGTTTTATCATTCTACTATCTATTGCACAAGGTTCAAATGCAGAATTGACATTCATTTGTTCCTGCTTTTCTCACAAGGTAATTATTTTTATATTGTTATAATCTCTGCTCTCAGTCAAAGAAACCCCCATAAATACATCTATTTACAAAATATGCCTTAAGTGAATGGAAAATAATTCACTGTACCTTAATTTCTGTACTCAGTTCACCTCCATTTCAGTGGACTGAAAACCCCCATTTTGTCCATGGTGGCACCCAGGACACAAAGGCTGCATCTGTAATAGTCCTGCCCTTGTCCCAGAAGAACAAAGAGTATTGCTGGTCCGTGCCAGAGACATAATTTAAGAAAAAGTACATTTTGCATGTCTAAACCAGTCTTTTACAGGAGTAATTAATTCTCTGTATAAAAATGGGTAATGTTTCCTCCCTGCTATTTTCTGCCTTGTTTACTTAAAATTTTTTTGAATAAAATTATTCAGAACTACATGCACTCTCCTTTAATAATGCCTTATCTTTGTTTATTTGTTTGTTTCTGTTATTTACTCCCTGCCACTCCTGTCTCATGCCAACCCCCATCAGATTAGCTCAGATCTCTGTGCAAGGTAACAGTTCATCATTCTCTATACTTATTATTTTCACTTTCCATCCTCTCTCCAAAGCAAATAATAAACAAAAATGAAATACACTATGAAGAGATTCAGAAATTAACTCTCATTCACTTATCAAAGAGCAGGCTTAAGAAAATTTAAAAAGCAAATAGAATGAAATGAGATGAACTATGACCACAGGCCATTTTCACCTGATTTTAACTTAATTGGGAAGAAGCAGCTGGAAGAATCTTTCTATGACCAGCTGGTGTGATAAGAATGACGGTGCTGCTATTAACACAGATGCTGTACTGAATTAGATGCTCTGGGAATGTATCAAGAAGCAATCTCCTGCTGTGAAAAACTTCCGTTTTAAATGAACAAGTTGCAGAAACACAAGAGAAAAGGTGTAAGAGAAGCATAGGCTGGAGCACAGAATCCATGATGTACTGCACAGGAAACATATTTCCATGGCTTAATCACATCCTGTACTTACACACAGGCCTGGGTGGCTTACTCTAAGTCATGCCCTGGTCCTGAGAGATGCCATACATCCTCCACCCTCAATTTGCACTTAGTTTTAAGCCCTTAGCAGACTCAGGATAAAAGAAGACCAACAGAGCATTTGCCCACATCATTTTTCTTTTCTCTCTCAAAGTCTTGTCTCCATCTAGCCTCTTGTCCCTCCTACTGCTTCCTACAAGAAATATGAAACTCTAGAAGTTATGGGCAGGAAACACAGGGCACCCAGGAGAACACTTCATACAAGGGAACTGCCATAAAGTGACACCGTGTTGGAATCATACAACTACCAGAGCTCTGCCTCACAGAAATCAATTTTAAAGTTAGTACCAATAACTTTGTATCTTTCTACTCATTCAAGACCAATAAACTTAAATAACACCCAATTCTTCAAAAGGCACGCAGAAAAAAGGAGCATCTGTAATCTACAAGCACAAAGTGAGCTTCAAATTGACTTCGTATTTTTATAAACAACCCTAAGAATTAGCACTAGCACTTATGCTGACGTGGACTTGGCAGGTGTTCTCTTCCTTCAGTGTAAAATCATCTGCTGTGCCTGAACAGAGGAACCTTCAACTTTTCAGCCATTCCCCATCACTTTAGCCTTTGATATATCTTTAGCTTTATGCTAAAGATATATCAACAGTTTTATGCTGTAATTTCTTGCATTTGCTTCAGCTGAAGTGAAAGAATAACAAATGTTGCCTGAAACTGGTATAAGTGGAGAACTAAAACAAGTGTTATTCCCAAAAACAGTGGACAAGAAAATCTTCAGTGAAGGAATAATCTCACCATTTTAGCTTCTGTGGTGTTTTTGCAGAGTATTTCTTTATTAATTACATATTCACTTAATTAAACCCTGCTACGTCCTCTCATCCAGACAAATTCATTTTTACTTGAAATTCTGGTTTAAAGACAAGCACTTCTGCCAAGCAGGGCAGGTAGGTACTAATACACTTTAACAGTAAGAGATGCAGAAAACTGTGATTCTCCCAGCAAACTTTCCCCTATTCAAAGTCACTCCAAAAGATGTAAAAGATACTTAAAATGGAAAAAAATTTGGTAAAAAAGACTCAAAAATTGCGACATAAAAAAGGTAAAATCTAAAGAATGCACTACAACAGCATAATTATTTGGGGAAAGATGAATGAAAATTCTCTTCTCTCTCATTTTGAGTAACTTTTTAGCTTTTATTAAGTGTGCCAGAGGTTGAAAAGAATTCAGCTTTCAGTTTTGGGATCAAAGGAAGTCAAACCAGAAACTGGAGAATGTCTGAAAAGCAGGGGATGAGCAGATTTTTAGTGTGGATTTCAAAGCCTGCACTTCTGCAAGAACTGTGGGAAAAAGAAAACTCTTCCTCAGTTACAATTTTTCTACTGTTTCCTAAAACAAATGAGCAATGGAGCTCACTGGTTCGGAGAATAAATCACCTGAAACAACACTGCAGGATTCAAACCCATTTCCCAAGAGCATGACAACATACTTGAAAGATTTTGGACAGAGAGGAACAACTTTATTGGTATACTATGCCACACATCCAAAATTGGTAGAACCAGTGAGAACAGTGGTCACTGTGATGTTGTCCATCCCTGTAGTTGTGACAGTTTGCTGTTAGCAGATGAGACCTGAGGGCCAGAAAACTGTAAGAGGTCATGCTGTGGAGAATGAGAAACCACCATGAGCCTCATTAGATGTTGTGATAGCCCATACTGCTCCAAAGGAGTCACTTCCCTTCTCAAAACACAATTTGCTAAGATGTATAGACCATCTTCATCTAGAACAAAAAAATCCATCATGTCAAGATGCCTGTAAACTGGTAACATATGGTCAAACACTATAATACTGTTTCTATTCCTGGTGTGGAAGACAAAAGTTTTACTTGTTTTCACAAGACAAATTTTAAAATATTTTCTTTTCTTTCTTTTTTTCTTTTGAGTAATTTTCAATAAGAAAAGATTTCTTTTTTTTTTAACATGTGTAATAGTCATATTGACGTGGATCTTTTGTTACAAGGGCTAGTTGAAAGTTATGGATTTGCCAAGGAAATAATGAATGTTATACCTCAGTCCCTGTGCATTATGTTGGTGTTTTCCTGCAGTCCCTGGGAAAATAAATGGAAGACACATGGAAACACAAATTCAGATTACTGAAAACCAGGGTTTCTTATATAAGAATAAGCTGTGGTGCCCACCAAATCACTGACACTCCATTCCTCAGCTAAACAGGATGAGAAAAATATGATGAAAGGATCAGGGGTTGAGATAAGGACAGGGAGATATCACTCATCACTTACTGTCACAGGTAAAACAGCTGCAACTTAGGGAAATTATTTTAATTTGTTGCCAATTAAAATCAGAGTAGGATAATGAGAACTGAAACCAAACTTTAAAAAACCATTTCCCCACACCCTCCCTTTTTCCTGGGCTCAACTTTACTTCCAAGTTCTCTACTTTCTCACTGCAAGCAGTGCAAAGAGGTGGGAAATGGGAGCTGCAGTCAGTTCATCATGTCTCTGCCACTTCCTCCTTGTCACACTCTTCCCCTGCTCCAGCATGTGTTCTGTTCCTTCATGGTCTTCTCCAAAGTGATTCTTTCCCATGGGCTGAAGTGTTCCTTTAACATTTCCAGAGTGGGTCTCTTCCACAAGGTGCAGTCCTTCAGGAGCAGACTGCTCCAGTGCAGGTCCCCCACAGGATCAGAAATCCTGCCAGCAAACCTGCTCCAGTGCGGCTCCTCTCTCCACAGGCCACAAGGTCCTGCCAGGAACCTGTTCCAGTATGAGCTTCCCACAGGGTGACATTCCCCTTTGGTGTTGGGCTGCAGGTGGATCTCTGCTTCCCCGTGGCCCTCCATGGGCTGCAGGGGCACAGCTGCCACACCACGGCCTCACCATGGGCTGCAGGGGAATCTCAGCTCCAGTGCCTGGAGCACCGCCTCTCTCCTTCCTTCCTTCCTTCCCTTCGGTGTCTAAAGAGTTGTTTGTCTCATGTTTTTTCACTCCTCTCTCCTGGCTTCTGTTGCACAGTAGATTTTTCCCCTTCCTAAATCTGTTATCCCAGGGTGCTCCTTGTTGCTGAGGTGCTTGGCCCTGAGCAGTGCAGGTCTGTCTTGGAGCTGGCTGGCATTGGCTCTGTTGGACATGAGGGAAGCTCCAGGCAGCCTCTCACAGAAAGAGAGGCTTGTAGTCCTCATTACCAATCCCTTGCCATGCAAACCCAATATACCTATACCATGGTTTCATCTGTCAAGAATGGGTTGTACTTTGGTCCAAAGAGGAGTAAATCTCTATCTTGTGCCTATATCATCATCAGAGGCCAGCAGCGTCTGGGAGAAGAAAGTACGCGCTGCATGCTTCCCCTGGGAAAGGGGCACGAGCAAGAAGATTTTTCCATCACTCTGGAGACTCTCATCTTTCAGAAGTCTGAGATAGCAGCATCAAAAAGAGTTCAGATAACTCACTGCCTGAGATAACCTATTAACCCAAGTGGACACTGTGGCATCCCACAGCCTGGTTAGTTGGAAGCTCTAGGGCAAAGGGATCTATTTGAAAGGCTGAGGAAATGTTGTATGAGCAAGATGGTCCAAAGGGAATTTTAAGGACTTCTTTTGACTTTTGCTTACATCCTTATCAACCTTCATGTAAGTTAAAAAGATGAGATTTAGGAACCTGTACCACCAATCATTTACCAATGATCACCAAATCTTTCTCACGTCTCACAGGCTTCAAAGGTGTAGGGAGGGGATTAAACCTCATCCATCTCTAGTATCCCTGGAAAATACAGTAAAAAAGTATTGCTGCATACCACCAAGCCAAACAGAGATGTTTTCTTGTCCCACCTTAGAAAAGGTTTCTCCAGGCATTGCAACTGAACTAACAGCTGAGGAACACAACAGTCTTTTACAGTAGGTTCTGTCCATCAGCATCCCAGCATACTTATGACAAGGACTCTCATGAACTTGCTGCAAAGTTGGCAGGATTGTGTCAAAAGCTTAAGAGAGTCAAACAGCTAGAAAATTCAGACTTCATATTAATAATTATGTTAATAGCTTCAAGCTAAATTAATAACACCATTAGTAGTCTGAATTAAAACCTTTCATCCATGCACACCTGAACTTTAAAGTATTTAGTATTCTGATCCAGATCCAAATTCAGAGCAAGAGGGAGTCATGTGAGCCCAAGATTTTCAACTAGGAGTCACTCAAGAGAGCATTAAAAACAGGTAATGAGACTCAGAAAATGCATACTTTAAAAATTTTGCTATTGCACTCTAGAACTTCCAATAATGTCCTGTTTCTGCAACATCAGCAGGTAAACAAAAAAGAGTAGCACTTTGCAGATTTATATGCACTCTTCGAAGCAGAGACTCTAATGAATTCCCTGGTTCATTTCAGTAAGACCTGGCAATGTTTTGATTTTGAAAATCTTTTACACCACAGATTCTGCCATAGTCCAAGGAAAGGTTTTTTTTGGCTGGTCTTAGGAATCAAAATAAAATTTCTTTTAAGTGAAAATACTTTCAAGATTTTACAGTGCCAAGCTTAAAAAAATTCAATAAAAACAGCTGCTGTGGAGAGACCTCATTCGACAGCATTCACTAACAGCAATTACAGATTATAAACTACTCTGAGACAAGGTTAGCTTATGCCAGAAATGTCTCTTCAAATCCTATTTTTTACTATAGAGACAAGTGTTCATATTATCATCCTAAATCAGAGGGTTCCACATTCACATTCCAGCCCCACTAATGCAGGCAGGAGCACACACAGAGAAGAGAAACACTGCAGTAGCAGACCTGCATTCATGCCTTCCTGGACCACTCCTCCCATTCAGTTTGGGCCTCTACATCCATCCCACCATCTTTTCTCCATTCTCTCAGTAGCAATGAAGCACTCATTTTAATGAGGCCTCACTTTCTCAAGTGTTACAAAGATGTAGTTGATCTGCAAAAAAAGCAGCTGAGTGTCGCGTTTAATAGCAAGCAGCTGACTTGTCAGGAATCTGAACCCACAGAATCTCCTCTTTGACCTGCTTTGTGGTTTTGTTGAAGCCATGAACAACGAACGAACGAAAATCAAGATTTTATTTTTATCTACAATCTCATTGAGCACTAATGCCAATGATGCCCTATGGACTAGCACCCACCTGAATCAGTCTGCAGTCAGCACAGGGCCACTCCAAATACTCCCAAAGTCACTTACACTTTTACGCTACCTGATCCTGCAAATGGCCAAATCTAATTTGGCAGTAAGAGTAAACACCTGCTGCAGCTGCCTGAGCTTCAAGGGGGATGAATTCTCACAGCAAACGCTACACAAGCTGCCACAGAAGCCCAGCAGAAAGCAGGAATGCCTCATGCACACTCACCAGCTCCATGTAAGCCCTAGGTTATTTTACCTCTTCTGCAACCCAGGAAAAAAAAAATTCTTTTCTTTCAGCTGGTAAACCTGCAGAAAATGAGACACTGGAGCATGGGAAGGAAAGCCCAGGGAGTTAGGATAGCACTGATTTGCTGGCTTTCCTTGCAGTAATAAGGGTATTACAGCACAAGGAAAAAAATGCATTTATACTGATAGTAAAAGGAGACTCTGTGTCACCAGCTCCATGCTACAACAATGATTTGCTTGTTTTCAGTGCTATAAGGTCATCTTCAAGGACTGGTTTCGGACTTCCCCTGGAAGAAGCCAGAAAGGAGGCGGATTTTCTTCCAGCGTGGGGGAATCTGAGCATGACCATGTGGAAACAAACACAAAGTATTCTGGCTCCTTCCTTGCCAGAACCAGTTCTTCCTTGTAATTAACCTTGTAATTAACCATTTATCACATGCATGAAGAAATATTCAAGTCAAAAGGACACTTCCAGCGTGTGTGAATTCAAATTGGGAGTTCACAGGGAGGCAATTGGCCTCGCTGTCCTCCTTGAAGCAGAAGCACTGAACCACGCTCTGATGTCCAGTGCAGCCACAGCCTTTTGCAGCAGCACCAGCCCCCTGTGTCAGCAGCTTGAGCCTGCATTGTACCTCTTGCTGACTTAAACACAGCCAGAAGAGAGATGCAAAGAGCCAAGGAGTTCCTTGCTAAGATACAGCTGTACAGAACAGCACACAGACATTTAAAGCTATGCAGAATTTTGGCATGAGGCAGAGCCAATATTTTTGTCTTCCTGTTTTATTATGGTGTTATAGGGCTTAATAGAATCATGTACAAACTGCAATGACAATGCCATATGAAATTGATCCTTTAAATCAGTGGGGTAAATCAATTTCAACCCACAGATTAATGAAATGCAAATACAGTGAGTAATTAATTAAGCCCCATGCAAAAATATCCTTTCCTGCCAATTCTACCTCTCACTTGGTAATGTATCTGCTGTGTGAATCCCTGTCTCATCACCATGCTGTCTTCTTATTCTTCTGTTTCTCTTTATTTTGTTTTTGTATTTGGGTTTAACAGATCCATGAATTCTTAATTTTCATGTATTTATCTGTCTATGCTAGTCATTTATCCAGGACTATTGAGACATGGGACAAAAGCTTATGAAAATGGGAAACTATTGACCACATTCAATAGAATACTACAATATATATTGTATTCAGGCAGCTGATAATGCAAGCCACAAAGAGAGAGGGGTAGATAGGGAAAACTCGTGAAACTGAAAGTTTATTGATTGTCAGGAGCTAAGAAACACATAGATGAGGAATAGAGAATTTTCCTGGCTTCTGGCTACTGGAGATAAATCACAGGTGTTTATCTGCTTTTTCTTTCTTGAAATTTTTTAAACTTTCATTTGGACCATTTCTATCCTTATGTTGGTGTTGCTCATTTTGATCACTCTGAGATTCAAGTGAGGTTTTTTTCTCTCTGTTCTTCAAATTAATGTTCATGACAGCTTTTAAAAACCCTTTATTTTTCTTGCCTTACATATCTTTTCTAATCTTCTTACAGCTCCTCCTGCCCCTCCTTCTTATTTTCTTCTTTTCTTAGGCACAGCCTCCAAGTTTTCCTCTTTTACAGTTGCTGCTACAACAGCCTGAATACTCTTGTGTAAAGTCTCAGGTGACAAAGTAGGAGGTAGAAGAAAAAAAAAAAGGAGGGAAAAATAAAGGAACAGGAACCTCAGGTGATTTTCAGATCTCAATGGGAATCTCAGACATACTCACTGTCTTATTGACTTCCTATCTCTTTTCAAACCTCACCTGGAAACCCCTCTTTTGTTTCTTTGCTCCTTTTTTCTTCCCTTTTTCCCCTACTTCTTTTTCAGAAGCAAGAAAAACACAGTGAGACATGCTTAACTTGGTGGCACCTGCTGATACTCTCCATACTCAATGTTCACTCCAGCTTGGGGAGCGGGAGGGAACAAATGTGCAGAAGAGATGGTGCTGGATGAACTGGCCAAGCTGCCTCAGGGAGCCATGCGGAGGCAGTGGTACCTGATGCAGATGGAGCCACCCAGCAGAAACAACAAACTGGGGCAGGGGTGGGGATGCTTCTGGTCACAGACCGATAGCTCCTGCAGCTGAGAATGGAGCTGGGAGAAGATGGGGAGACACATGACAACAGGGCAGAAACAGCTTGGAGGAGCAGAGGCATAGCAAGAAAGGGCACATGGTAAATACTTGGTAAGGCTTTTAAGGGGAGATGAGTAGAACAGAATCCACAAGAAAGGTGCCTGCAGGAAATTGAATGTGCTAAAATAAACACAATACACAGTATAAAGGGTTAAGGACAAATATAGAGCAGGCTGTATGTTCCAAGTCACATTTGATTGCACTTATTCATTTATCTATTGTGGCTTTTGGCTGCCACAAGTGAAAAAAAAAGGTAATTGCAACATTTTCACTGTGTTAAGCTTTTCCTGGTGTTTTGTTGTTGTTGTTGTTGTCTTGTTTTGTTTTTGTTTTAATAAATGCATGAGGCTCATCTAAATGAATGGAATGTCCCTGGTTCTAACAGCACAGTGCTGACTTCTGCTGATCCAATCTGCCTGGACAGACACTGTGTGCACTTCTATGTTTCTGTCCATTGTATTTCACGCCAAACTTATATAGCTAGCTAACCAGTAATTTGCACAAACTTGACAGCAGCACCTACCTGTGCCTATCTACTTAAGGGCCTGTCAGGAAAAGAATTGTAAAATCCCCTTTTTATGGATGCATAACACAGTCATAAAATGTGTTTTCCTTGTTTCAGAAGTGTCCAACATAGGAAAACCTATTTCAAAAAATGAGCATAATACCATGCATAATTAAAATGTATTGCTGCCTATTTCACACCAGTCTCTGCCTAACCCCTCCAAAACAGAGGTGCCTCCTTTAAAATTACAAGTCATCAGTCATGCTGAAAACAACACTACAATCTCCACAGGACAGCTCTAACACGTGTGACAGACACAAATAACATCAGTCAATTGTCACAGGTGGGCTCAGAATCCACTCCAGCTGAACTTGCCAACTGGGCCAGGACTTGTCATGGCCTGCGCTGAGGGCTCTAGGAGGATGTAGGTGATGCATAAACTTACTGAGAATCATAGCATGGCTTGAGATGGAAGACTTTCAAAGCTCATCTACTCCAACTTCCCTGCTCTGCGCAGGGACACCTTGCAATAGACCAGGCTGCTGAAAACCTGGCCTTGAACACTCCATGGATGGGACATCCACAGCTTAGCAGAGTAACCTATTCCTATTTCTCACCAGCCCCATCATGAAGATTTTTATTCTTATGTCTAATCTAAATTGATCCTCTTTCAGTTTAAAACCATTGCCCCTTGTCCTGTCACTAGAGGTTCTGGTAGAAAACCACTCGATTTTTCTTATGAGTCCCCATTAAGCACCGAACAGGACGCCCTACTCCTACAGAGTGCAATTTTTACTTGGAAATGCTGCTGCCCAGTAAGTGCACATATATGTATGATCCTTTCTGCCCCAAAAATATCACAGACCTAAGTCTCACGATTTGTCTGTATAATTACTGGTCCCAGATTTACAATTTTCTCTCGTTTCCTCAAAGGCTTTTGAGACCCACAAGCCATGCTTCTAAAGATCAGAGGATGCAATTTGCGATGCATGGAAGTAAATAGTAACAGACAAACAGACCAGGCCTTCCACTCCTACCATTAAAAACCCACTGGCTGGAGGATTTATTTATCTGCTTGCTGATTGCATGATCAAACTATTCTCATATAGTATTTTAACCTAAAACAACTGCAGGATTCAGAAATGTGTCTTTAAAAAGAAACAGAAAAGGAAAAAACCCTCTTGTTTGTGCTGTACAAAGAGCATCTGGCTTCAGTTGGCTAAGACTCAGAGCTGACTCTTCCTAAGAACTGGTAACTCTAAACTCTTTTCCTTTAACTGAGGAGCTGGGCTAACCATGCTCAAACAAAGGAGCAGCAATTTCCACACTTGTGGCAGCACAGAGCATCTTCAATCTATTGTTTAAATAGGTGCTGCCAAGGCATCCCTGTGAAAAAAACACATGACAAAAGATGCAAAACCACGAGTAAAGCCATGCAAACTCTTGCTACTTTCTTAGCAGGGGAGCTGCAGGACAAGTTAGGCACAGCATTTGCTTCACATAAAGTCCTGCTTTAAGTGATCCCACTTCCAGACCCCTGTTTTGTTTTGATGTTTGAATAAATGCAAAAGTATGCCTTGTGAAACAGCCAATGCTAACAAGTGGAAAAGAGGTCTCCACAAAAATTGCTGCTGTGGAGCATAGTGGAATTCTCATTGCAACAAGATGAGTTTCTTCTGTGTGTTTGTACTAGGATGCAGAGGTCACTGCAAGGCTGCTCAGCAGCTGGTGGGAACATTTTTCTTCTCACTGCTAAGTGCATTTGGATACACGAGTAAGGAGAGCCCATAAGGGCCAGCTACACTATACAAGGGGAATAGAGAACAGTGTAAATCCTGCTCCCAGCATGACCAGTTTCATCCCACAAGACTAATTATCCAGCCAGCCTCCAAAGATTTCTGTTGGGCAGCTTTCATCATGCATCTTCTGAGCTCTTAGGCTAAATGTTTCTTTTACAGCAACCATAT
>VZUA01006117.1:0-23979 GCA_013401035.1 Horornis vulcanius
TTTTTTTTTTCCACAAAGTCAAGTTAAAGCCACTCTTTTCTCAAAGCAAAACTTCCCATCTCCCACGACTTATTTCCTTTTATTCAGCTTATGGACATAGAGATGAAAGAAGCTTACAAAACCATCAGTATATGGCAAAGAGAAGAAAACAAAGAGGTTATTTATTAGTTAACCGATATATGAACAGGCAGAAGGAGATAACTTTAGTCTAAAAAGTGAATGTTTTGGCATAACTGTAGCCGAAACTCTTTGCTGTCTGCTTCCCCAGTGCACAAGTAACTCTGCAACATGGCTACTAGGGAATGCAGTTAGCAGAGTTTAAAATATTATTTTTAGCTGTTAAGTTAGATGGAAGATCTGTCTAGCCAGGATTTTATCATACTTATGAAAAATATATGCAATTTCTGCTGGAGGGAAGTATCCTTTGACATCTGCATGGTTTCACTCAGGTGTGTGGGGGATGCAATCTGGCCAGAGATCCCAGCCTGCAGAGCAATATGAGAGTCCAGGCATTGCTTGGTGACAGTGATAAAGCTCACTCTTAGCTCTGAACTGTCTGCAGAGGAAATTGTTTTCCACTTCAAGAACAAGAAAACCAAGCAACTAAACAATCATTTTGGATTCATGTCCTCAGACAGATGCATATATTCACATACACATTTACTTATAGAGGAAATCAAGTAGAATGCTCAGTCACACTGAGACCAGAAGGTGACAGGGACACTGATGCTGTCCATAAATAGATCAGAGATCACAGTGGATGACAGCTATTTGGGAAAGGACAAGGCCAGCCCAGACCATCTCTGTATGAGCTGTTATAAATAAAGTGGACATTAGGGGCATGTTGGTGAGCATCAGAGGAAGCCACCCAACCTGTTAACAATGCAACAAAGATTTTTGCAAGATAGAAGTTGCATTGCAAGGTAGCAGACTTGTTAAGTTGTTCCCTTTCAGTCATACAACTTAATGTTTCTAAATTTCAAGTAATTCATGTATTTACACAGTAATTATGCCTCTATATTTACACGTTCTACCATACAGTATGTGATGGCATCACTTGCCTTGCCTCTGTAGGTAAATGTGTGTGTGGATACACACATCTGTCTGTGTAGAGGATGAGAAAAGGAGGATACTGCCACTGCAAATGTTTACATATTTATCAGTAATGTCACAAAATTTTAACTCTCTATCCGCTTAATGAGTGTCTTTCTTCTGCAGCAATAAATACTCATTTTTTGTAACACTCTGCGGCTGGCAAGAAGGAAGGGTAACCACATCCTGCATTACTTTTAAACACAGCCCACTGGCAAACACTGCTGAGTACTCTGGCTTTACTACATCTGTCAGCCTCTCTAAACTATAGATATTGTAATTAGTCCTTAGTCAAATGGGTCACTTTCATTTCCTCATCCAATCTCACTTTTAGTTATTTTTTATTTTATTTACACATTTCCTCCTATTGCAAGGGTGGATGCCCTTTCTGAAGTGTAAGTACATCCCAAAGCCATAGCTGCAGAAATATTGGTGAGGAAATAAGATTTCTCTGATTCCAAGCTGAGTTTTCTCTCACAGATGTTTTATGAACAATCTTTCTGTTTCCGTAGCAGGTGCTGGAAAATTGAAAATTGGCAGAGAACCCTCTTCCAGATCATGTCTTTAGTTGCCTGGTGAAAAATGCAGTGTGTCGGATGTTTGTCATATGTTCCTTAAGATACAGCTTAAAAAGATAATTTTTGATGAGGTGCTGACCCTCTCTGATTACTGTCCTTATTTTGGGATCCTTGCCCATGGCTGTGTGGCTGGGAGCCTTGCGGGGAATCACAGCTCCTCTTGTACAGCATCAGCAATGTGCAAGAAAGCGCCACAGGACTGCAGGTGTCCTGCTTCTGAAAAAGCCATTACGTCCTTCTCTGCTGCCACACAAAGCATGGAGGGGGGTGAAGCTGGGTGCTCACCCCCCTGATGCGAGATAATAACTCTAAAAGTCAGCAAAATATTGAACTGTATCTTTCATCTGTGTGAACAGGTGTGTTAACTAACAAGATGTGTACAAAAACCACTGACAGGATTTGAAGCTTAAGAATGAGAGTATCAGTGTCTGGAAAAATGAAGTTAAGGTGGTATGTTCTTGTTTGGAAAAAAACAGGAAAGAGAGAATGTGAAAGAAACAACCTTGCAGCGAATCTTTCACTTTCTGTATTTGCTACTAACTATTTTTCCTTGGTTTAACTGTTGCAGATCTGAAATTTGGTATGTATTGTGCTCATCTGTTGAAACTAGGTTAGAACTGAGTTTGCTTCCCTGCAGATAGGCATTGCACGCTTACATCTTAGTTCTTCCTAAAAAGATGCAAAAATGACTTCTGAATGGTTGTGTCGTTCACATAATGTTTGGATGTGTTTGTTTTTATTACAACACTGTTGATGCTTCTGTTATTTTTATTCCCCAAGTGTTGTGTTACTCCTATGCCACTATTTCCTACTTTGTCAGTTCTTTCCTGGAGGAGGTTTCTCTGGAGTCTATTTATCTTTCAATTAGAAATGTTTTCTTTGCAGCCCTACTGATTAATTTATTTTGCTTAAGCATGAAACAAGCTGGATATGCAGCATGGCAAATGGAGGAGTAAAACAGCAAAGACACTTCAGAACACCTTTTTGAGCTTTTCTATCTCAAACATTTCCTGGATTCTCCTTTATAAGTGGTCCCAAGGGCAAGGATGCTGGTTTTGCAAATTTGTAGATCTTGTAACCCATAATACAGAGTGCAGTGGCACCTTCTGTGGGAGAGCTGTGCAGGGCCACTGCAATTTCATCAGTAGCTGTTCCTGTGCCATTTCACTAATAAGGATATTAATTACAGCGTGGCAATGGTTCAGTTTTTAAAACACATTTTGGTATCTGGATGTGTGGGTATGAAAACCCTGTAAGCTCCTGCACATCTCACACAGGGAGGTGCTTTTGAGAGGTTCAGTGGTGCATAGCCCAATCTTTAGCTATTAGCACCTTGTTTTCCATGCTTAGTCACAGGTAGTGGGGAGCAGGGCTTCTGCACAGCTGCACACAGGAGCTCATTGACTTTGATACTGCTTGACTGCCTGAACCATGTGAGTGGCCTTCCATTTGTTGACCCAACCAAACCCTTCAACCAGGCCTAGAGCAAGGAACAGGCTTCAAGCCTTGAAAAGCTTCTCTGATTTGGGATATTTGTAATCTTTAAAAAATCAGTGTTGGTGGGACCAACTTCAGGTTGCCCTGACACAAGTGTCCATACAGCCTTAGTTAACATTGCCACTCTATGCCTTCCTTCCAGGTCTTCTCTGGGCCATGACCTCAATATCCTACCATTGAAGAATAATAATAAAAAAACGAGTAATAAAGCTATTCTAATGTCTGTGGATGCAAAGCAAATTCTGGCCTGAAAATTGCTCTTTGCAGGGGCATCAAAACCCTCACAGTTCTACCTGTCCACATGGTTCAAGTGTAATCACTAGCATTTGACATCACCTTTATTTCCATCCAGATTTATTATAAATAGAAGTGCTCCTTTCTAGAGCAATTTGTACTACTCCTCATCTCTGTTTCAAAGGCATTTTGAGTAAACAACCTTATTTTAACAAAGCAGATGGAAATCTTTTTATAGCTGTCAAGGCACAGGAATATATGCACCCCTGAGCCAGCTCTGTTCTGCAGTACTTTTCTCTGCTGTACTAGGGAAATGTCTGAAGTCATTAAAGTGTTGGATATGACCCATTCCACTTCAGATAAGGTGGATTTTCAAGGTTATAATATTGCTGAATTAGTTTTACAGCTACTCCAGAGGTACCACTGAGAAATTTATATTGATTTCTCTGGCTTCTTGTAAGAAGCTATTATCTGAAAGCTGAAAATAAAGTAAAGCAATCAGACTTCCTTGAGAAAGGCACTGGAAAACACTGAGGCTCAGGGATCATGTGCATACCTGTGTTGTGATGGTTCCTCTGTGCTGGCCTGGCCATTGCATCTTCCTCTCTGTGGGACAATGCTCACCTCATGCTGCATCCACAGCAGTGGCAACTGCAAAGTTGCTGCTTTTGAGGAATTGTCCTCTTGCAGTGCAGGATGTTCAACACAGATGCCAGAGAAAGTGACAATTTCCCTTTTTTTGCTGTTTCCACCATTCCCATTGGCAGCTGCAGGTGTCTGACCTTCTTCATTCTTGCAGGACAGCATCCTGGCCTTTGAGAAAAGGATCTCTTATTGAGCAGCTACTATTAAACATGTCTGGATGGGCTATTTTAGCTAATCCCTGCCTCATTGCACAGGTCCTTCCTAGGTAGATGACGTAATTTCTAGCAAAAAAGAAAATATCCAGAAGAGAATACTTCTCATACCTCTGTATTAAGTCAAATATGATCATGGAGCTATCGCCAGAGCTCTGGTTCTGGAATTCTCCCTCCTGCCCAGCCTGGAGTCCTTTTGGTGCATCCCAGGAGATGTTTGGCTGCCATTCCAAAGTCACAGGAAGGGTTTGTAGCATTAGATATCAGCACTTAGTGAGTGGCTGTTTGGGAAGATAATTTGAAAAGCGAGGGGGTTGTAGGGTATGCACTCCATGGGCAGCAAGGAAATGAGGGCTTGGGTTGAGAACAAGTCACCACAGCTATGGGGATCTCTCAGTGCTGCTCTGGCCATGCTTGCTTCCTCCTGAGCATGTTAATTGGACAAACTGCTGTTATGTAGTGTCTAATCAAATCCTTCTTTTAGCAAATGACAAGACAAAACTGACGTTCAGATTCCCTCTCATTGAGCTCCTTCTGTAATTTTTCTGCTTCAAACCCTACAAGAGAACTGATGTACATCCCTGAGATCCCTCAGTGCCAGGCTTAGTTGGAGTAAAGACTCTTCTGTTTTTGACGCCAGGATTTTGAATGCAAGTTAATAATCTGGCCTGCATTTGTTTGAAGTGAAAAGACAAAGGGGAAGATGAATAAAATATTGTTATTTTGTCATGTGAAGTGACTTCAGTCAATTTCAATGTTTAGTTTCTTGCCCATCATGGGAGCATTCATGAATTCCCAGCTTTGTCAGGAAAATATAACTTTTTTCATTGCTGATTACCCTCCTGGTGTGAACTGCATAATTTCTTACTCAGAAGAAGATTATTGTAGCGATTTATTTTCTGTTTAAACAGGTGTAAATAAAACAATTACACTGAAATGATTGAATTTTCTCTTTAACACAGGAACCACAGATACAGAGTCCATTAAAAAAATGTTCTTATTTCCAATCAAATTCATATGAGAAAATTATCAACAAAAATATACATTTTTTGCTCTCTGTTTGGGGAGAAAAGCAGAACAAGGCCATATGCTGAATATGTTTCCACAATTTATGGAGTATTCATGCAAGATAATGAGCTTCTGCTCTGTGCTAGGGGATGTGGGGTTGACCCTTTATTCCCACTGAGGGGCTTTTAGTGTTCACACTAATTATTCCCACTGATAAGGAACCTCAAGGAAGTAGAACCACAAAGCAGTATAGACACCTCAAGGGTGGCATTGCTTCTGTTTCTGGAGGAATAAGGGAATGAGAAGGGGGGTAGGTAGGAATCCTCTGTGCTGGTCGCTCCAGGGCTGAGCACATTGCAGATCCATCCACTGCAGCATTGTGGTGAGTGAGCAGAAACCTAACTCACTCTGAGCACCCAATTACACGTCTGCTTTCCTCCTTTGATGGAGACTTATATGGCTTGGCTCTTCTTCTTTTGATGTCAAATTAATTCTCATTGGCCTTTTTTTTTTGTAGCTCAGGGCAACAGACATCAGCTCCTTGCAGGATGATAAACAGCAAGCTGCCACAGCTGTTCCTGTGCAGAACCTAAATCAATGGCTGTTCTGCAGTTGTGGTTAGCTAAAGATGCTGTCCTCTGGTTTCTTAACAAATGGTTTTCCTGTGGGGGGAAGAAATACAGAATTCCTTAATAAATTTTTGGATCCCTCTTCAGTAAATCAAGATGTAAAATTGACTGTTCATGACAAGTTTCTGGGTAGGTGTGAACCTGGTGACATTTTCTCTGCTTGTTAATTATGTGAAATGTCTTCTTATCTTAAATTTTGCCAAAGTGTTTATTGGTCTCTGGAGACTGCAACTAATGGTGAGCTTTCCGGAAAGCAGTGCTGATGCCTCCCTGGTGTTGAAGGGTCACAAGCAATCAATTCACTCATGAATTATCTGCACTGCTTGTCATCTGGGGTTCATTAGCATGAAAAAAATTAAGCAATAAAGTAGAGACACAACACATCTCTTGCTTTTCCGCTTCAGTGGATATTTTGGGTTTTCCACCTGCTCAGTGGATGACATGGAAACAAATGGCCATTTACCCTTTTTTTTCTTGCTCCAAGCATTCTCTCCATCCCTGCTCTCCAGCAATCATGTAATTTGATTTCTTACTTTGAGGCCTAGAAAACGCATTTCTAAGAAAAGGAAAACATTCAGACAAGGTTTTTCCATTGCTACATTTCCATTGCATCATTATTTTGTGTCTTCCTAATAGCTGTAATCAGCTCTTATACTGCTCAAGAAGTTGTACATAATATGTGTGAGATGATACATATGTAAGAACTGTCTTCTGTCAGGGCCTATTGACCTGCCTGTGCCCTAAGAGAGCAGCACTGGAAGAAAGTATTAGACTAAGGATCTTTCAATTAGAATTTCTTATATAATTTTTCAGATGCTTTCTCTAGCTGCGTTGGAAAAGGTAAGCTGGAGTGTCAAACTACACCTTTACAGAGAAGTGTTATTTACCTTTGGATGCTGTATTAAATGGAATTATTTCCATCAAATCTCATGAATGCCAATGCATTTCAATGTGCAAATATTGAAAATGTGGGAAAGGAACTGATGGCCATGAGGGAATACACAGCTTCCTGCAGGTCATGAGCTTTTCTTGACCCAGAGCAAAGACCTGACTTTTATACCTGGCTGACTCTGAGATTGGTTGCAGCCACCTTGCTTCAGTTACAGCAGCAGCAAAAGCCTTTCTCTAGGCTGCCCAAAGGGCTGTGGGAAAGGCTGCTCAGATGCACTAAGAAGAATAATTTATTGTTTGCTTTGGCCATTAAAGCTGACTTCTATTTGGGCTCTGCACCATCAGGCAACTAAAACGATGGATTTAAGCATTTGATGAACATACACATAGGTTTTGTTTTTTTTTTCCCAAATGAAGTAGGAACTGAGGCTGAAACAGAGGTCAGCTCTATTGCACCTGCACCCAGGTCCTACTTCTGTCCCAGGCAGCTCCTCATCCTAAAGATTCATTACTTTGTTTTCTGCCTGAGGTATGTTCCCAAGTCTTCTCCCTCACTTGTGTAACCTCCTGATGCTGCTCCCTCTCTGCAAAAATCCTGCCTTTACCTAAGACATTTCTCACCTGCCTGTGTGTGATCTGTGTTTTGGAGGCAGTTCCTTGGTTTGGGTTTTTGTGTCCTACAAGACAATTCTGACTGCATCTTTCATTCTGGTGGGATGAAGCTTTGCTGTCATGCAAAAAAAGTCTCAGCTACAACAGGCCTGCAAGCACAGGTCCTGTTAAGAGTCATGAAAACTCAAAATCAGCAAGGATTGTTCATTTGCATAGGAGATGAATTTGAACTACTCACCTACCTGCACAATTTAATTTTCAGGCATATTGTCCCTTTCTTTCTTATCCTATCCTTTCCCCCTTTCACTTAACACATTTGCCATTATACTTCCTTATGTCCTTTCCCCAAAAACAGCCTCTCTCTGCACACCCCACTCCCTTTAATCAACCAGGGGCTCTGGAAAGGCTCTGGAAGCACTGGCTCAATCTGTGCATCTTCCTCCTGGAGACCCATGGTCAAACCTCTCTCCCCACTTGCCACCCCCCACTCCACTCCTCCCACCCTTCACACAGATTCCTGCACCTCAACTCTGCCGGGAAGTTTACTTATTTTACATCCTGCTCTTTTTTGTTTCAAACCCCTCTGTAAACAGGCTTCCCCATTACAGGGTACAGTGTAGCAGGCTGAATACATTTTCACCTCCCATGAAACCATACTAAAAGCTCTACCCCTTTTCTCTCCAAATCACTCACCAAGCAAGTCCCGGGTGTATATCCTCCACAAACACACCACCAGCACTCCTCCTCCGCTCCCGGGGAGCCAGGCTGCTGAAACCAGGAATAATGATACAAGAAAAGTAGGTCATCTGCTCTCTGAGAACACGGAATACAAAACCCAGCCACAGAGTGCTGGGCGAGCACAAAGAAATTAAATCAACTATCTGATCAAACTGATACAGAGCAGAAGTTTCCCTGCATTTTAATACAGAGCTTTTCCCCTCGGTGGCCTGGCTGAGCTGCCCGTGGCTCTGCCTGTGCTGCTGCCAGCCCCAGCGGCTCCTCCTGTGCCCTGCTGCCTGGACACAGCAACAAGCACTGTGTCACGGATATGGACTTGAAGGCACAACATTATACTGCAGTTTATTACTTCTCAGCATTGCCAAGTGGTTTTTTTTAAAGTATCTTTGATGCGCTTTGCCTCTTAATTTTGCTGGGGAGCATTCTGCAGTATAGCATTTTAAATGTGGCCAGAACCACTGGATTTTCCTATCTGGAAACGATAAGAAAGGGGGAGGAACAAACTATACACACATATTGCAGTCTTTCTATTGAAGCATCATTTCTCCTAGGTTGATACGCTTCTGAGAAATTAGAAAAACCGTGAAATAGTCAGAAATGCAATAATCTCTTCAGCAAGAAGGAGCCTTTCTAGCTTTCATTATTTGGCAGGGTCTTATGCCCTAAAGCTTGAAGCTTTATTAAGGTGCATGTGCAAGGAGCTGAAGAAAACTGTGCTGCTTTAACAAGGCTACAATTTTACAACCATGCAAAGTGAGTACAATGTCATCATGAGTGTATCAGTGAGCACCTCTCCACTGTAAGCCTGCTGTGAACCTTCTGAAAAGTTTAAAGGGCTCTGGAGAGGGATTTCCACTGCTGTGTTATCAGTGTCTGCCTTTCCCAGTGTGTTGCTCTCTGCCTGCTCTTCTTTCTGTATGTTGCCCTTGTCCAGCAGAGCAGCCACATTTCCCCACAACTCATCTTTGTGCCCCATTCAGGCTCTGCAACCTTTTTCCTGTACAGTGTCCTCTGGGTTTTTTTTTAGTTTGCACCGGACCCACCTCATTTTTTGAAATGCATACTTTCCCTCTTTCATTGAGCTAAACTCTGAGGAATAAAGGAACATCTGATGTGATGGTGCAGCGTTGTAACAGCTGAGGAGATGTGAACGGTGTAAATGATCAGACATGAAAGGGGCAGAGAAGCAGTTGGCCTTATTTTCATGCTTTCATCAGTACTGCACATACTGTCATTGACTTTGTATTTTCCTTGGGAATTGTGCAGAGAAATGTTAGCAGCATGAATGAAGTTACACTTCTTTGTGCAAAGCAGGAGCTACAGGAAGTAAAATTAATGCTTATTGCATCAAACATTTTGCTGGAAGCTTGATGACTCATAATTCCTAGTTTTATTTTTTTAATCCTAAAGATGTATAAGCACAAGGCATGCTCTAAGTAGAAACAATTATGATACAGGAAGAATGCAATCCCCTGTGTCTTTGGGGATGGTCAATATGTTGTTCATTGCAGGTTGCCATAGAGATGCAGTATTATTTTCTTAGCTGAGTGATGTGCACTGCATTATAATGTTTTCATAGGAATGACACAAGTTTAAAAAATTCTCCATGGTTCAAAAAAATCCTTCAAATAACATTTGAAATCGAGGGGTTTGTCTGATGCCCAGTCTCCCTCAGTCTGACTGAAGTGTGGTGACAGAATAACAAAATTAAGTCTCTGCAGCTGTATTTAAATGTTCTGCCACACATTTTGACTTCTTCTATGAAGGATACTATTGCACAAAGCTGCACTGGATTAATGATAATGGGCAGCAAAGGGAAAGGAGGAGTGAGAGCAGTGGAGAACACAAATCTATAGCTTTCTAGAACAAGAATGCTCACAGTTCCTTCCATGTGGCCTGAGATTCCATATGGCCAACTACTTTCTAAAAGCCTATGAACAACATTTAGTTATGGACATGAGTCTCAGCACTCCTCATTAAAAAATCACAGAATCACAGAATGGTTTGGGTAGAACGAGATCTTCAAGATAACCTAGTTCCAACCCACCTGCCATGTGCAGAGACATCTTCCACTAGCCCATTTGCTCAGGGCCCCATCCAGCCTCGGCTTGAACACTTCCAGGGATGGGGCACCCTCAGCTTCTCTGGGCCACATGTTCCAGTGCCTTATCCCTCTCTCATTGAAGAATTACTCCCTGACATCTAATGTAGACCTGGCCTCACTCAGTTAAAACCATTGTTCCATGTCCTGCATCTATCTGCCCATATAAAAAGTCCCTGTCCCTCTTTTTTATAAGCCCCTTTAGTTACTGGAAAGCCACAGTAAGGTGTCCCCAGAGTCTTCTCTTTTCCAGTGTGAACAACCCCAGCTTTCTGAGCCTATCTTAATAGAAGGTGCTCCAGCCCTCTGGGCATCCTTGTGGCTCTCCTCTGGACCCTCTCCAACAGATCCACATCCTTCTTGTGTTGAGGACCCCAGGTCTGGATGTAGCAATCCAGATCATCCCCATGACAGCAGAGAATACGCAGAAAATCACCTCCCTCAACCTTCTGGCCATCCCTCTTTCCACAGAATCACAAAATAAGCTGAGTTTGAAGGGACCCTCAAGGATCATCAAGTCTAACTCCTGACCCTGCTGAGCACCATCCCCAGGAGTCACACCTGGTGCCTGAGAGTATTGTCCAAACGCTTCTTGAATTCTGTCAGGCTGATTCTGTGACCACTTCCCTGGGGAACTGTTTCAGTGCCCAACCATCCTCTGGGTGAAGAACCTTTTTGTGATATCCAACCTAAAACTCCCTGATAGGACTTCAGGCCATTCCCTCAGGTCCTGTCATTGGGCACAAAAGAGCAGGGATCAGTGTCTGCCCCTCCTCTTCCCTCACAAGGAAGTTGTAGACTGACAAGGGTCAGCTGGGAGTTATCATTCTCACAGTCATGATCCTCCAGTCCAGGGCACTGATACCCCTTGGCCCACCATCCATGTTGAAGACAGAGGCAAAGAATGCATTAAACACCTCTGTCTTGTCTCTGTCCCTGCTTGTGAGGTCACCAACCTCATCCTGTAATGGGCTGAATCAGCTCAGGATTCAATACACCTTCTGTGCTGCAGGCACACATTGCTGGCTCATGCCCAGATTTTCAACCACAACAACCCTCAAGTCCTCCTCCACAGGGCTGCTCTCAGTGACTTCCCACACTCTGCACTCACTGAAGAAGATATTGAAGAGCACTCGTCCCAAGACAGTGCTCTGGGGGACACCACTTGTCACTGGCCTCCACCTAGACATAGAGTCATTGACCAAAACACTCTGGCTGCATCCATCCATCCATCCATCCATCCATCCATCCATCCATCCAATTCCTAATCCACTGAAAAGTGAATCAATCAAATTCATGTCTATCCAATTTGAAAATAAAGATGCCACGTGGGACCATATCAAAAGCCTTACAGAGTGCAGATAGATGACATATGCCATCTTCCCTAGCTGACTGCTACCACCACTCCATCATAGAAGGCCACCAGATTGGTCATGATTTCCCTTAGTAAAGCTGTGCTGGCTGCCTCAGTTCACCTAACCCTTGACTTTTATATGCCTCAGCAGATCTTCTAGAACAATCTGCTCCATGATTTTGCCGGGCACAGAGGTGAGGCTCATCAGTCTCCAGTTCCCTATATCTTCCATTCTCCCCTTTCTAAAAATGAGAGCAATGTTTCCTTCTTTTTTCCAGTCACCAGTGACTTCATCTGATCATCATGACATGAAGGTGATGGAGAGAGGCTTGGCAGGACCCTGGGATGCATGTCATGAGATCCCATAGACTTGGGGCTCTTCAGTTTCATCAAGTGGTCACAAACCTGTTCTTCTCTTACAGTGGGAAGGTTCATGAGATGTCTGGAGTGCCAACTTTGAAGCTGCTTCCTGAAGTTATGAGTGAGGGGAAATAAAATCTGCTGCTGCTGGAGTGGAGGTCCAAGGGCAGTCCCAGAGGCCTGGCTGGGACCCTGTGGTGGCACATGCAACATGGCAGGGGTGAGGCCAAGGTACAAAACTCCAGCAAGACTGCAGATGTCAAGCACTGTACCCTTACCTCAACAAATAAGGAATGAAGGAAAGGCTTTGGGCTTGTCAGAGCCAAAGCTGTGGTTTAGATACATTTCTGGTGATAAATCTGAGTGAGAGGAAGGTGCAGAAAGCTCAGGCTGCTGACAGCACATCTCTGGGGACTGGATTATTTTGTTTGGTGAGGAAGATGCTTTGTTTGCTGAAATGAAGCGTGCTGGCTGAACATTAAGAGGAACATTGTTGAACTTTTAACTTCTGCATCCACTCATTCCTCGTGGAAATGTTGCTCACAGAAGTTCTCTAGATTGTTTTGCACCACAGCCACCATGGTTACCTGCATCTGCAGCTGCCTGGGGTAGAAGGTTTTGAGTTAAACAGTATTAAGTACTGACTTTTAATTTGCCAAGAGTAATTGAAAGAGGTATGAAATTAATTTTTAGATAACATTGAAGTCACTGCCAGAGCCGGAAATGCCAAAAAATTTCTTGGCAAGAAAAATCTGTACACCACCAAGCAAGTCTTTGCCCAGAAAACCACCAGTCTGAGGTTGTCAGCCCATTTCCTGTGCTCTGCAGGGTGAAGGATGCTGCAGGGAAGGGCGTTCTGGGGTGTCCTGCTGGCCTAATGGGCTGGTGGGGCCCCCTCACCACAGCCCATTATTGTGCCACTCAAGAACTTGTGTGTAAGATTGGCAAGTTGGATACAACCCAGTCAACCCAGTGGGCAGATTTGGGATTTCCTGTGTGTGGCCAATGAATGCCTCTGCCATGGAGCACAGTGCTCTGCATGCTTTGGGACCACTGGAAGTGTCCCACATCAGACCATGCCACACCCAGCTATTGCTGCAGGCAGGCCACAGGCTCCAGGTGCTTCGTCTTGTTCCTACATATCTCTGTAAACCCACCTGTGTTTGTGCCAGATGGCAAGCAGAGGTGACAACCACAGTTATTGGTGGCACTTGTGTGAGACCAGATATTATCCATGGGAGGGTTTTCTCCTTTCAGGATGCAACAGTACAGGGTGTTGAGCTCTCAGTTCCTCTGAAACTGAGGTGAAGATGCTCACAATATTTCAGGATAGTTTTTTGACCTGAATAATTGATTTAATAACTATTTTAAAACTATTTGATTTAATATTGAATGACTACATCAGAACTGGACCATGCTGGCTGCTGTACAATGGCCAGGCCATTCCTTTCAGATTAAAGACAACCTGGCCAGAAGGAAGAGAAAGTAAGTGTATTTTATTCAAGGTCACACAAATGTTTTGGGAATCTTCTCTCCTGCTATTGTGTGCCAACCTAGGGCTCTCTTCCCCAGACAAAAGTTTCTTTCTAATAGGTGAGCAGACCGACTCTGTGCCCTTACCTGAGGTTCAGAATATATATATATGATGTAAAGAAATTCTCTAGTCCTATATGCAATGAAAAGTCAGTGGAAAAGTTGGGGTTGGTTTTAATATCTATGTGTTCTTGGTCACAAGAGCACTATTTTGTTGTATTAGAACTGCTGACATTTGCTTAAGTGTTTACATACCAACTTGAAATTCTCCTGGTAGTTATTGTCAGAATCCTAAATGGCTAAAAGATGGGGCTTAGTCCAGAGCCTAGACTATAACTGGAGATATGATGGTAGGCTTTCTGTTACTTTATAAAGCCTTCATTTGTGTCAGCTCACTTGACTTCCTTTACAAATAATACTAGCCCTCTACTTTTTACATAGGAGATGAAATATTGGCAGTGTCTGGACACCAGTGTTACTTCATATTGGATTGCTGAGTTTGTTTACATTTTCTCTAGTGAAACCATCTGCTAGGAGGATGCTTGACCTTTTTTCTGGTAGTAACCTAACTCAAAAGCATGGGGCTTCACAAATATGAAACCCCAAGGTGATGGTTGGTGTGTCTTTGCTACAGGGAGTTAAATTTAAAGGGTTACTAAAACTGAAGTATTTTAGGAATGCAAACTCAGGCTTTTAAGCTCCACATGATCTAGCAATGTGTTTTTCTCCTTTGCATGAGTCAGAGCTGTACGTTCCCTCCCTGGAGCCTGTGAAACATCCAGCAGCACATGAGCAAGCAAAAGGCATGCTATTTCTGACTACTTTTAATACAGAAAGAGGTCCCTGGTGGAGGACACCCCATGGGTATTCGTTCTTGGGTGCAACATCCCCATGGACCAATTCAATTTAAGTTTTCAAATGGGCCCCACTTTGTGACTCCTCTTTCACTGTTTTGAGTGCCTTCACTGCCCCTGTGGGCTTGGGAAGAGCTCAGTACCCCGCAGTGGGTTCTGAAAGTCCAGAGCACTTTTCTTCACTAGGCTGTTTCATGGAGGATGGGTGTTGTAAAGTGCATGCTACAACCTGGCATCTGTGCCACATGCTGGGGCCCATGGCTTGCCCCTGGCTGCTGGGTGGGAGCAGGTCCTTGCTGCTGAGAGCTTGCTGCAGGCTGCAGGGATCACTGACAGAAGCTTAGCTCTAACTTTTTTTAAGCTGACTTAGCAGCAACTGCTTCACTCTCCCGTGTACGTCAATAGAATAAGTCAAGGCTTGTATCTGACCTAAATCTACATGACTGCTGCAGAGCTGGTACCCACTTGCATCAAACAAGGGCTTGCACTGCTGCATCCACCAGAGAGGTCCCAGATAGCTGAGGAGCCCAAGAAGCTGGCATTTTGAGTGCTAGTGGACAAGATACAAAAGGCTTAAATCCTGGCATGACTGAAACTCGGCACATCACTGCAGAGAGACACCTGACCTGCTCTCCCAGGCTGTGTACCCCTTCACAAACCCTTCCCTGTGACATCCTCAGGTTGCACACGTGAAGATGTCCATGCTGGTCCATGAGTGACCAAGCTGGGGTGACGCACTACTGTCACAAGAGAGACACAGACACCACAGCAGAGTCAAAGCGGGGAAAGAGGAGGTTTAATTTTCACTTTCAGTTTATATAGATTTCCAGAAATGAGACCACATTGGAAGACTGAGGTTCAACCTCTTCAATTCCACTGGTCTGAGAAGGTGTCCATCAATTGTCCCTCCTAAAGAGAAGAATGTAAACAATATAGACAGTTACAGAAACATTGCTTTGTTTACATGAATATCCGTGAGAAACTGACTCCAAATCAAAGGCTGAAAACAGGGCAACACTGGGGAGGTGGGCATCTCTCCCACCTGAGGTTTCATCACTGCTGGGTAGGAGCCAGCTGAGCTGTATTTAAGCCTGCTGGAAAAATCCAGATGAATTAAAACATATCTGTCTTTTGCCAATGAGTTCAATGGGTAGAACAATGGCACAGGGAACAGAAAGCCTGGAGTTTACATTAAGAAGTCTTAATGAGGCCAAAAACATTGCCAGTAGGTAAGCCAGATGAGATCTCTGTAATTGCATATCTCCTTGTAGATCCAGTCCTAGGGCAAAACTGAAAACTTCATATCAGTAATCTCTGTGGCTGTTTAGAAACACAGCTAAACACTGGGTTTACTTGAGGGTTTGCATCCCAAACCAGAGAGGGACACAGCTGGAACTGTGGTGGAGTGTTAACATTACCTAACACTTTCTACTAAAGCATCACAGATTCTCTTTCTTTTGACTTTGCCAGTTTTCAACTGTTGGGGCCAAAATTCTGCATACCAGGTGTTTGCCTCAGGCTGACAAAATCTAAAAAATTTCAGCCAAAAAATGTGTTCCTCCTGTGAAGGGATAAGGTAAAGGGAGAACTCAGGTAAGCTGCCCATCCAAGAAACTTTGGAAGGATTTCTTCTGTGTGGCTTCTAGGACCTGACCCTGGGAGCCAGGTCTCCATGTCTGCCATTCCACCATGAGTCAGGGAGCAGCTTTCTGCCTGCCACAGTACAAGGACTCAAATAAGACCAAGGCTGTGCCCACATCCCNTATCCGTGAGAAACTGACTCCAAATCAAAGGCTGAAAACAGGGCAACACTGGGGAGGTGGGCATCTCTCCCACCTGAGGTTTCATCACTGCTGGGTAGGAGCCAGCTGAGCTGTATTTAAGCCTGCTGGAAAAATCCAGATGAATTAAAACATATCTGTCTTTTGCCAATGAGTTCAATGGGTAGAACAATGGCACAGGGAACAGAAAGCCTGGAGTTTACATTAAGAAGTCTTAATGAGGCCAAAAACATTGCCAGTAGGTAAGCCAGATGAGATCTCTGTAATTGCATATCTCCTTGTAGATCCAGTCCTAGGGCAAAACTGAAAACTTCATATCAGTAATCTCTGTGGCTGTTTAGAAACACAGCTAAACACTGGGTTTACTTGAGGGTTTGCATCCCAAACCAGAGAGGGACACAGCTGGAACTGTGGTGGAGTGTTAACATTACCTAACACTTTCTACTAAAGCATCACAGATTCTCTTTCTTTTGACTTTGCCAGTTTTCAACTGTTGGGGCCAAAATTCTGCATACCAGGTGTTTGCCTCAGGCTGACAAAATCTAAAAAATTTCAGCCAAAAAATGTGTTCCTCCTGTGAAGGGATAAGGTAAAGGGAGAACTCAGGTAAGCTGCCCATCCAAGAAACTTTGGAAGGATTTCTTCTGTGTGGCTTCTAGGACCTGACCCTGGGAGCCAGGTCTCCATGTCTGCCATTCCACCATGAGTCAGGGAGCAGCTTTCTGCCTGCCACAGTACAAGGACTCAAATAAGACCAAGGCTGTGCCCACATCCCCATTCCAGCAGCTGAGGCAGCTGAGATAGCCCAATTGTTATGGAAACCTGCCTAATTTTGGGACTGCACAGTGATTGAGTATGTGCTGCCCTGTGCACCCCAGTGCCCTGAAACAATGGAGGAGACATTCCTCCATTGCCAGACATGGTGCAGTGCCAGAAGGAAGGTACTGATCTTGGAGGAGGTGCAGGAGATAGCAAGCAGTGGGTCAGACCAGTGCATGGATTTTGTTTCCAGGACTTCCAGAAAAAACTGCTACTCCTCATCCTGTCCTTCTCACCTGGGACAGTATGGGCTGTACTCTTCAAAGGAGAAAACAGAAAGTACAGACAGAGCAACTCAAGTTGGTGCTCATTGGTTCTGCCCCACCAGCAGCATCCAGTCCATGTCCTGCTTAACTCTTCAAGCACTGCCTTCCCTGTGTGCTGGGTGAGGTGGATAACTTCTTCCAGGTGACAGAAAGGTGGAAGCTTTGAGCCTTCAAATACCAGAGAGGACCACAGGTAGTAGCCAGCCTCCTACACTCCTCCTTCTGTGCACCCGTGTTTTGAACAGGCGACCTGTCCCTTGCCTGGGCACCCCATCTGCAGCATTCCTGCTTAGTGTGGGCAATTTCCCAGAGCAATGCTGGGGATAAGGGAGGGAACTATTTCCTAATACAGATTTAAAATACCATTATCAAGTCAACTGGACAGTCTGCCAGCATGGATGGGTTTGGCAATAAGCTTTATCTTGTAATTTCTGTTTTACCTTTCCTGTCTCCCCATGACTATGTCTTGGCTGAAATCCGGCATGGTGGGTTTTGGAGAACTTCAGTTCTGCACCCAGCCAGAAACAAATGCAGATATGACCACGGCAGATATGGGCTGTCATCAAGGGGTCAACCCAAATGCCCACCACCAGAAAGTGGCAATGATGCAGATTGTTTCAGAGGATACTGAGAAGATTTGGCACCAATGGAAAACCTATGTCTCATTCCTCTGTGTAGACTCATGCACCCCTGAATGTGCTACTGAGTCCTTCTACTGCATGTAAGAGTGCTGAATATTGCATTAAACTCTGCTGGGGAAGAAACAGAAAGAGAGACCATTAGAGTGCCCAAGGGCTTGTTCTCAAGGCTGTATGTGCTCTTGCCTTCCTCAGTTTCTTTTTGATCTTTTGTCAGCTTCTCAGAATGACCCTTTGGTGCAGGAAACTTTACTGATCAACTAATTTTTTTCTAAGAGCTCCTGGAGAATTGCTGGACAATCCTGCCTTTTCTCCTAATGCTGACCACACTTCAGAGCTGAGGCATAATCCCTCAAATCCCACTCTTATACTCACCTGCCTCAATGCTCCCTCCCACTTGCTCTTTAACATCATTGTGATGTCCAATTTTGGGTGCAAAACCTGCTAGGGGATGGTAAAAAATAAAGAAGCTCGTTGCTTGCCTGACTGTGCTTTGATAGCAGTGCTGAAATCCCTTTCCAAACACAATTTCTTTGCTATGTTTTGGCCATTGCTGCTGGTGGGCTGGTGGGGTGTCATGCACCACTCTGGAATCTGAGTAGCAACATTTGCTTTGATTCAGTTTCTAAATTGCTTCACTCTTGGGCCTCAGGGACTCTTTCTCACCCAGGCTGTGCTATGAACAGGGCCTGTTGGGACTGGAGGAGGTTTCAATCACCACGGCGTTCACAATGAGAGCTGAGGAGGCACAAAATAACAATCCCAGGGACTTTAGCTCCTTCCTTGCCATTCTCTCCTATCCTTCTGCCTCTGCTGCATCACTGCTCTGGTGGCCAAACCCTGCAGCTGAGGTGCCTTTGAGGTGCCCAGTGCCCTCTCTGGAGGTAAACCTGCATCTCCTCTGTGCTCTGCCACTGCAGAAACTACAGCTTCTTTGAAGCTGTCCACAGAGACCTGTTCCCTCTGTGCCCACCATAGTACTGTCCTACTGAGATTGACAAAATCTAGCTCCTCTGGTGCATTTTCCTATTCTGTTAGCAGCTGATGACTAGAAGAGCTAACACACACAACTGGGGCTCCACTGCCTTCCCAACCCAGGTCACAGGTTCTTTACACTGCTTCCTTTTCACCTCAGAGACATTTTACCAGTCTCGCAGCTTGGGAAATTTGACCCTGAGCTGGCCAAAGTTGTATGACCGGAGAACCAGGATAGGTGCTCAGGTTTCTGCCACCAGTAGGATTGTAAGCCTTCCTGGAAACACGTTAACAACAAATGTTGGCTAGGTGAGATTCCCAGAGCCTTAATTTGTGTAAGAGACAAGTCCTGGCAGGATTGTCCAGTGGGCAGTGGGTAAGATCTCTTTCTGAGCACACCTCTGTGCTTGTGTTTGCAGAGTGGCACTGAGGTGGGGAGATTGAGAATGTGGTTGTTTGCAGTATGGAGTTACTGTAACCTGTGGTGTGATGTGAGCAGGCAAAGGAGAAGATGACCTTTTGATTGTGTTTTTCTTCCAGCTGCCTGCAGTATTTTTCATTTCTGTCTTACGGTCTGCTCACTTCTGTCTGAAAAGAAATTGAAGGCATGTAACTGAAGAGCTGGTTGCTAGCAAGGTGAAGTCTTTATGCCTGTCACCTCAGAAGAAAAAAACCCCTCATCTTAAAAAAATAAATCTGAAATGCTCTGGGACAAATTATATTCTCAAAAAAACCCCATATATCGTTATAGGGTCCATTTTTTTATGGCAGAGTTAAAAAAAAATTTAGATGTTGGTCTGACTTGTGGGTGACAGTGAGAATTTGCAGCTGTGGGAATTAAATCCCAGAGGCCAAAAATGATACTTGCAAAAAACCTAATCTGAAGAAAGAATGTATATAAGGAGGCCAGAATAAGGCTGAGATGAAAACCAGATTTCATGTCTGATGACATCTTCAGGCTTCTGTCTTTTCCAGGAGAGAAAAGACCAGTGAGTGCAACTGGTAGCTCTCTCCTGGCCATTTTAAAGTATTGCTGAGCTCTGAAGCTCTTAAATGAGATTTATTACATCTACCAGAGTAATGCACAGTGGATCCTCTGCCAAGGATTTACATGTCTGCAGAATATTTCTTCAGTTACACAGTTACCAAATTGTTAATAGAGCAAAACTGCTACCCAGTCAAACACAAACACAAACTAGCTTAGCTATTGTTGAGAGAATTATTTGAAAACATATAATTTTTCTGTTAGGGACTATTTTGTTTTGGGTGATTTAGCATGCACAGCATGGTTCCTGATTCAGCACAAAGATCAGTATCAAGAACTCATTTTGGAAAACAGATCAGGTGAAAGCAATAGTCTTCATTTTTAAGCAGAAATGGCAAATATAGTACAGGTCAATATGACCAAGTACTGGACACTCCTCTAAAAACAAGAAATTTTGCTACAGTTTTATCTTGTCAGAGTTTGGGATACATTGAGACAATAATATTGTTGCTTCGAGAGTTGCCAAATAATTTTCAGACAAATGTTGAAATCCTCAAGGGCTCTGTTAAGCTCTTATAATTTCCAGCACTGAAATTGCATCTTGCAGAGGTGAAATTGCCTTCAATCTGATGAGCATCTGGCTTCCTTTGATCTAAAAATAGTGTGTCTGAGCCCCAGGCACCCATCACCATGCTGCTTCATCTCCTGAGGTAGACGGATGCTGGAAGGGAAAGAGACACATCAGTGCTGGGGGAGAGGGGACCCCTCTTCCCACCTGGCAAGCAGACACCCCCCTGCAGCCCAGCCCTTCTGCCCTCCACAGGGCAACCCAGCCCCAGCTTAGGTCACAGCAGTAGCTGTTGTTAGGAGGTTTTTATGGTTCTGCATGATGCCAGCTGTGTTCCATGAACAGTCACTCACCAAAGAGCCCTTGGGTCAGAACGACACACGGAGTCTTCTGAGATGGTTTTCTGATGTGAACAGAGGGGGCTGAGGGTGACCTTTCTCACTGCAGGTGTCCCTGAGCATCCCCTTGGGAATGTCCCAGCCAGGATGTGCACCCTCCAGCAGCAGGTCCCACAGACAAGACTCTGTCCTCTTCTGGACCATGGGGAATAGGAGCAAGCAGGAGGTAGGGCAGGACAGAAATACTTCTCATGGATGCTGGAGCATGATCTCCTACTGCATCTCAGCTCCATGCCATTAGGAACTCTGCATGTTCCAAGTAATGTACATACTGATCTGTGAGTGACACAGCATCAGGGCAAGGCTGGATTTAACCCTGTGCTGAAACTTTGCTCCATTGCCTATTCTTTGCCACCTAGAAAATACCAGAGAACTTCCTCAATGATTTCCTTGGTCATTCTACATTTTGTGACAAACCAGGTCACAAATCTGTGACTTCACAGCGGCTGGATCACAAGTCCTGTATTTTTTTTCCAGTAGGTAAAATATCTTTATTGATTTCCAGTACATGCTTTATTCTGACAAGGAAATTTCCATGGTCATTGAGCTGTTGAATGGGTGGTGCTTTTATTAACACATCTGATTTTGTCCTTATATCCCTATTAAAATTGTTGATGAAGATGGAATTTGCATTAAAGCAATTTGCAGAGAGCACCAGCCTGGCCATGAGTCAGTATGTGGGTGCCAGGGCATTTATTTCTGGTGCTGTTCTGATGTGTGAGATTGGTGCTCGGGACTGTATTTCCTAATATCTGTGAATGTTGTTTTCCTTGACAACTTCAGTAAGCAGACCAGAACACTGCTTAGACTTAGGGATATGAAAACTATACAAACTAGTTTTCCTCCAGCATTTCTGCAAAACTATCCTTCCTCTTCATGTCAGCCTTATTCAAAGCTCTGGAAAGAGAGAACTTCCCTATTGTTTTTCAGATTGCAGCTGCAAATGCCAAAAAAAAAAAAATCTTTTATATATATATATGTATATATATATATATATATATATATGCTCTATTTGCTAACTTGGTTCATGGGAGCTATGGTAGTAGTCCATTTTGGGATGTGTGCCCTTAACTGAATGGCACAGTACAGCACCAGTGCTCTTTCCTCTATTTCATCCCTGTGAAGCCCTTAAAGCTTCTTTCTTCAACCTTTTGGTAAATTAAGATGCTGTTAATTTTTTTTTCTGTAGTCAGCTGTGTCCTTTTTACTTCTGCCAGTAATTCTGACAAGGCACACTTGCAAGCAGGTAAATTTGCTTCATGTGCTTCTGCTCTGCATTTCACCCCTGATAGATGCTTGACAGTTGCCTGTGTATGGAGTTTGGTCTCCTCTCTGCTCAGTTAAATATGAGGCTTGCACCTTGTCCCAGGCACATCTAAACAACTGCTTTTAGAACCAGGAGATTTACCTGTTGAGAGGTTTAGATCAGTGCTTGTAATTGTGGTGTGCTAAGTGCTCATTTTCAATAATTTTTTTCAATGACAACAATTGATTGTTTAAGATAAAACAAGATGCTGTTTTTCCAAGATGCTTGAAACAGATAAGTAGATATAGATATAGATAGAGATGTAGATGTAGATAAATAGATATAGATGATATAGATATAGGTATAGATGATATAGATATATGTACTTGAGGCCTCCATGTTTATTAAACACATTAATTGCAATCAATGTTGTTGAATTATCTTTGCTCTTAAGCTTTGTCTTTTAAAAAGAGCAATCACATCTTCAAGCATTAACTAAATGTGAAATATTTTGTCCCAAATAGTGATCATAACAAATTAAGTTTAAATAGAACCAGAGCTCTACAGCAGAAAGTGTTCCACACCATCATTATATGATGCCATATACAATCTGCTTTTGTCTTAGGACTCTAATAGTGCAGAAGAGGCTGGGACCAGTGGCATTCCTGTGCCTGATTGTCCTGGCAGAGCCAAACTGGTGTCTTGTCACTGAGTCACCTGCTCTGCAGCACTTGTGAGGCAGTAGGTTTACAGGATCTATTTGCACTTTGAATTAGACACAACCTGCTCTGTCTTGTGTGAACAGCCATAGCAAGAGCAGGATCCTGCATGATCCACCAGCACACAGATCCAGCTGAGCAGTGAGTCCATGAACTAGTTTCTCATGAATAGTTTTTAAATCAGTTTATTGTGTTTGCATGGAAATATAAGCCTTGACTGGAGAGATGTGACACCCCTCATTACTTCTGTTTGACTTGTTGTAGTAGCAAAGAGGTGCAGCAGTTATCTTCAGGCTGAGATGATTGACTGGAAGTGATTTTTTCACCAGGTGACATTTGCAATAATTACATGGTGCTTTACTTGTTTGGGAGGAAATAATCAGCACGACCTTCAAAAGGATCCATGGAGAGCAGCTCTTGCAAAAAGAATTATTTGAGCCTCCTACTATGCCAGGTCCTGGTACAGCTAGGAGATGAGGGGAGTGTACTGCATGTATGGGAGCTGCTGGTTGCTGCCAAAAAGACAAGCAGAGCCAGGAGGGACAAGTGGTAAACTCGAGGGAAATCAGATTTCCTTCTGAAAGCCTGTGTCTTCTCAGCATCTGCTTCTCCCTGCCAGGCTGCAGGTGGTAGAAAAATCAAACTGAATGGATGGGGAATCAGGATTATTGCACAGGCTGGAGCAAGGCTGGAGATCTGACCCCCTGCTCCATCCTATGGAAGAAATTTTTTTTTGGTACCCACTTATTCCAGATTTTCCAGCATTAGGTGAGACAAGTAATTACCTAACATGCTTTCTGCCCTGAGGACAGGACTTCCTCCATGCTCCCGCCTCCTGTGGCCCTGAAAAACAACCCATTTGTACCATGGTGATACTGGAGAGCTTTCTGGTGCATGATCCTGTGGGGTCAGTGTCCCCTGTCATGTCCTGGGACACAGCCTGGTCACCTGGGTGCACCTTCTCAGCCTGCAGCAAATGTTGGACCCACTGTGTGTTTTCACTCCTCTTCCATGCCAGTGGCAGCCCAGGTCTCGCTTTTCTGAACTCATTCCTCTTTTAAATAAGGTAATGCTATATAAAAATAGCAACCTATGGCTAACTGATTTATTGAAACTCCCAGAAGAAACAGTTAGCAACAAAGTTACCCAATATAAATAACTTTTCTGACATCCCCACACCCACTTTCTTGCTGTCAAACTGAGACCAACCTGGAATATTTAAAATGGGATTGATTAAAAAAAAAAA
>VZUA01006117.1:24007-34761 GCA_013401035.1 Horornis vulcanius
AGAGACTTTAAATAAACAAATATAATAATATTCTCAAGCCAAGAGGAAGTTGGGAAAATTACTCATTTTGGGTAATCCTGAAAAGGAATCCAGAAATCCTGTCTCCCATTTCAGCCAGTAAAATATGCTGTCTCATCAGAGAAAACTAATTAAATTTTGTTTAAAGGAGGTTATTATAAACTTGTTTCTAACATGTTAAGGATGTGTGCAGTGGCATCCCCTCACTGCCCAAGAGCAGTCCCTACCTCAGTTTCCCAGAAGAGGTCCAGGAATCAGCCTGTGGTGGTGCAGTGGATGGACAAGGATCATAGTTTTGGCTTGTCACTGTTTGAAAGAAAGCAGAGGGCTGCCTTGGGCTTCCCGGGGTTTGCACACCCTGTGGGAATCCCTGGAGCTGGTGAAGGGCTGTACAGTGCACCAGAAGCTGCTGCTGGGCCACCGAGGCGTGCCAGCACCTCATTTTGACAAACCCAGGTGTACCACCAAGTCAGGAAAGCTGAGGGGTGGCAGGTTAGAGATTTGGATGAGGCACTGTGTGATTTCCACAGCATCTATCCCTGCAGGCACCCTTCCCATCGCTAGGGCTGCTGGCTGTGGAGAGACAGCCGCTTAGGTGAGGGCGTTTAGCCACATTTCTGGCTTCTTGTAGCACTGGGACAAAGTCTTGCACAGTGCTCTGTTTGCTCAGCTCTTTGGAGAGCACCGGCTGTGTTTACTCATAGCTGCCTTGGGCAAAAGCTGGCTGCATTCCAGCAGGAGTCCCCGAGCTCAGCCCAGGACGTGCCCTCTCTGCTTCCTGGGAATTCCCCCCTTCCTTGGGACTGCAGACTTTCTCCCTCGCTAGGCTCTGCTTCATTGCACAGATCCTGAGGGCTAATGAGTTGCTTTTACCTGCCCTGCAGGTAATGCAGAGCCCAGGCTGGTGCTCCCTGATGCCTGGTGTCTCTGTCAGTAAGAGTGTTGCCTGTCATTTTCCATGGAGCACACCCTTGTAAGGCAATGGATGAGGTCCGGGAGCGTGCCAATGCTCGGAGTTCAACGCCTGCACCTTCTGAACTGGAGCCCAACCATCTGCTGCACAACTGTGGATTGGTCAGAAAACTGCTGGTGACTCAGAAGAGGAAGCAGAGGCATGGGCAGTCTATTTTTAGCTGTCAGTAAATGTGCTAAAGTGGCTTACTGCTGAGTTGAAGAAAGGACAGACAATCCCTGCTTGCCCTATTTAGGGAATAAATGTGAAATACTTGCATCCATTTCTAAAGTCTAAATTATAGGTACTGCTGGGGAGAGGTGTGCTGGGGAGGACAACTCGCTGGCCATCCCTCTGTGTGGCTCTGCTTCACAATGCAGCAGCAATTTAAAAGGCAGCCAGCACTTTTGCAGAAAGAAAAGCAAAGGAGGAACGTGGGCACTCACCTGGCAGTGTGCTGTAGCTACCTGACAGTGCTCAAGTATGCTGAGCCCTTCTTGAAAACAAATAAGTGATGGGCAGCAACAAGCCCAGGGGGACTGTTAACTTTTTTTTTAACAAAGGGGAGCAGTAAAAAAGAAAATTGTAAAACAGATTTTATATATACATCTTGAATCAAAGATAATAAACATATATTAAATAATCATAGAATCATAGAACATACAGTTGGGAAGGGACCCACAAGGACTATCACCGTGCAACTCCCAGCCCTGCACAGGACTCCCCTGGGAATCACACCATGTATATATATGTAAAAAACCTTTTGTTCACTTTGTATCAGAATATGAGAAAATATTTGGGGAAGCTAAGGGTTCTATATTCACAGCCAACAAACATGTTTGGCTCATCTGGTGAAGAATTGTCTGCAGATACAGCAAACTTCAAGAGCATAATAAGGTTGTAAGGAAGATGAGCTATTAGTGGAAATAAAAGGACACATAGAGATGTTAGTAAATTTTAACAAATCCCATTTTTGCTTGAAATATCTTCTTCTACCATAGACAGTAACTCTGACTTTGATTGAAATGGAGAAGAGAGAAGTCACTTTTCTTTGTATGTGGCCTTGGCATAGTTCCTTCTCTGGTCTTTGTTTTCAAGGCTTCCACACATCCTTTCCGATGGGTTAAGGGTTGACATTCGAGGGATGGATGTTGGCAGGGATAAATTTGCCTAGAAAAATGCACTGGCCAGGGCTGTTGCTGGGATAAGATGCCATGAAGGAGGTGACTGGACCAGTGTGGAAATGAGCCCAATGGCAAGGACAGCAGAAAACAGGTCTCAGCAGGGCACCTGCACATGGGTGTCTGGGGTTGGACCAAGCTCTTCCTTCAGGAGGAGTTTGCCTGATGGGAGCTGAGACACAAACTGGGGGAGACACTTGCAATTTGGTCTGCAGATTGTTGTTGCCATCGCATCAGATCTCTAAAAAGAGACTAAGAAAGCCTATTCCATCTCCATCTGTCAGTGGCAGTGGGAAAGGCTGCTCTGCCACAGGCACTGCTGCTCTTTAAAAGCTTCCAGATGCTCCTCTGCTGAGATGTTGCCGAGGTTTATTTCCTTGTGGTGGCTGTGGTCACAGAGCAGTGTGATGGGCTCACAGCAGTAGGAGGCAAAGCATCTGTACTGAAACAACTTCAGCATGGTAAAATGATTTGATACGTGGGAAAAAATAGCTGAGAGTGATAGAAAGAAGGAACGACCCCTAAAAGAGAAAAGGAAGAAGATGAACAGCCTCTTGGGTTTTATTCATTATATTCTAAGCATTAGCAGTTACTAATGGAGGTCTAGGGGAATCTGTGCAGTGCAGATCAATATTCTAGGGGAGGGTTAATTAAAAATATGTATTTCTCTTTGATGACATCATGTGCTGTAGGGATGGTCTGTGGGCTCTCCAAGACTATTCACACAGTCCCTTGCAAATCTTGCAGAGATTGTAGCTTTTCCCAGCAGGTGCCTGTGACCCACCCCTGACTGTCCCTGTAGAATTTGGGTGAGTAAAGAGCTCTGCCTGTGCCTGACTCAACCCCATGCTGTGCTCCTGAGACTTGCACTGCTGATATCCATCTTGGCATCTGCCTGTTCCTCATACTCACCTGCCTTCCTCCCATCACCTCTGTGGCTGGAGGAATAGGGCTTGCTTGTCTGCTTTGGCAGAGGGAGGCACAGGAGCACTTTGAGTTTTCCACATTGTATTACTGGTGTAAATGTTGGTGAGAAACCAAAGACTGAATGTTTAAAAGCATGGGAGGCATTACAGCCACATGGCTTTGGTGGTTGAATTACCCAAAAATAATCTCTTTAACTTGCTGGGCCAGGATAAAAGTCACATCTTCTAGGAATGCCACATAATAAAAAATCAATTTAAAAGTCAATATTCTTAAGTTGTTCCTGCAGAGAGCCTGTCTGGATTTGCATTTCCTCACAGTTGGTCTTTATGTGCAAGATGTTCCTCATGCAGAGCTGCAGCTTCTGCTCGCTCTGTGCTCCCAAAGCTCCAGCCTAAGGCTGGCAAGGCAAGGCCCTGGTGCTAAGGAATCTTGTGCTGCTGTGAAACATGACATTTATAAAGCACCAGTTCCTTCTTTTCAAAATCAGCCTTTGCAATCCTTTTCTCTCCGTGTCTGCAGAAGACACCATGCTGGATGTGAGCAGGCTCACAATACCCAGTTGCTGTAGCTGTCCCTCAGACATTNTTGCAATCCTTTTCTCTCCATGTCTGCAGAAGACACCATGCTGGATGTGAGCAGGCTCACAATACCCAGTTGCTGTAGCTGTCCCTCAGACATTGCTCCCTTCCCTCCTGTGCATTCAGGCACTTGGGTCTGAAAGTGTACAGGGTTGCTCTGCAGCAGGCTCCAATTGCTTTTTGTAGGTGGGTGCCTAAAAAAGGAGCACTTGAATGTTTGCATTTTTAGAGGATGATTTCAGCTCTGACCTGAGTCCTTGGCTCTGATCACCTATAATCTTTATTCTTTGCTGGATCCTGAATTAGAAAGGATTTTCCCGTCATTTCACCCTGGAAGAAATTGAGCATTGGTAAGAGCAGCGATTCTGGTCAGTGGCAGTGGGGGAAATGGTCTCTCTTCTATTGCTGCAACTCTCCTGGCTTCCCTCCAGCTTCCATCTGTGCAAAATCAGAGGGAGGGCTGTGAAACACCCCAGCATACAGTGGTGAAAATATCTTCCTCTCTGGGGCTTTGGCAATTTTGAATTGAAACCTTGGGCTATTCCAGTGCTGGACATTGCACAGGCCAGCCTTATCTCTGCTGATATTTCAGTTCCTGTCTTAGACCCAGCAAGATCATCAAACTTCACATTGCCCCTGGGATTTGTCCTTAGGGGTATTTTTGACTTTGAATCACTCAGTCTCATAACTTGGCTCTTCTCTTGCACTTGTCATGAAGTTGCATAATCTGGGGTCTCTTGCACTGGGATCTTTTCACTGATGTTTTCCTTTGGCTTTAGTTTTGTGCAGTTTTATTTATCAAATCCTTCATGAAACTTCCTGCTACTGCAGGCAATAATTATTCTTATGTGTACAGACACTGCATTAGAAAAATTTCCATTGCCTCTGAACATACCTGTTTAGTATTAAAATATGGAGTTTGGCTACTTTTGGCAATTGCCTCATAATGGTCTTTGCTGCAGAGAAGTTTTCTGACCAGTGATTTTGTAGTCAACTTGTCCTTCTCTTAGATCTGGATATTCTGTTGTTTGTGGGTTTGTATTTTACCATTGCCACATCTCCTTCTTCAGACATTCATTTCCTTCTATAGCTCTGAAGAACAACACTTTATTTAATTATTATTCTTCTGTTACGTGGAAAAACACTTCTTTGTTGATTCGACCACTTGCACTTTGAAACCTTTTGCCTTGTTTTCATTGTTTTGTTATGTCTTGGCTGAGCCAATGTAGCTCATCAGCTTTAATTGGGGAGAAAGCACAGGGTGTGTTTGCCTTTCCCTGAAAACATTTTCTGCTTCATAACAAATTTTAAAGGCCCATAAAATTAATTAATAGCCTGCCTGAGTGCAGCTGGTGCTGAGGGGAAGCACAGCCTGCCCTGTCACAGAGCAGTAGGGAGTCCACCATCCTCTTCCCCCCTTCTAAAGGCACTGTGTGTGTTTTGGGGCTGGAAAAACTCTAGGAGTAACTCAGTGAGCAGACGACCCTCTGCACATCAGTGGGACTTCTGCTTGGAAAGAGAGGTAGAGTATCTCCAGGAGTGGGTACATGCGCCTTTCCTCCAGCAGCCCCTTCACAGCTCCCATCACAGGGCTGGGGGACCAGCAGGACTGTCTGAAGGGGAGCAGGAGCTCCCCTGTAGAGGCTGGTGGGGAGACAGTATGATTTCAGTTCTCCTGGGCATTAAGGGAACAGAATTTTTCTTTATTTTAGTTTAGCTGTAGCTGAGCCTCTGATGCTGCCAATTCTGACCATGGTGTGGCCTCACAGTCACCAATTGCTCACAAAAGCTTCACAGGAAAGGATGATGGCTTCGTTCCCTGCCTTCCTCTTTCCTACACTGCTGTGGCCCCACAAGCCCCCATGGCTCTGCTCAGGCTCTGGACTGGGCTGTGCACAGGGCCAGCCCTGCACTGTGGGGCAGGAATAAGAGGTGGTAGGAGGGAGAAATACCTGCTGGGGAGGAAGCTGGCATCTGCCTTATTGCAGACATGGCACCGATTTTTTGCCCTCTCTTAGAAGGCACAAGGATTTCCTTCTGAAGGAGAGCTAAAATAATAGTTTTGGACTCCTGGTTTAACATACCAAGGATGAGCACCTTAAGCAGCTGTGCTATTGCCTGTTCTGGACTGAGTTCTCTTTCGTAGCTTTGGTCGGTCCCAAAGGAGCACAGCTCCTCCTTTCTTGCAGACATGATTTCTTTCCATAAATGTTTACACTCAGAAATTACTGTTGCAGTCAGTGGAAAGGTCAGTGACTTTAACGCTTTCCTCTGGAATGCAGACGAAGGAGTGCTCCAGCCCCTGCACACCTTCTCCCGCTGTGTGAGAGATGCAGTTTCCCCAGGCAGGTCTACAGTGGTTTCTTAGTGTCTTATTACTGATTTATCCTGACTCAAAAATCTTTGTTATCTTCTTGAATGCTTTGTCTTCTCAGGGACCTTCAGGACTTTTGACTATGAAGTTGTTTCAAAGTATTAATTTGCTCTGTTAAACATTAAAAATAGCAAAGAAAAGGCCACAGTTGATTTTCTCATTGTATGACTTGCAGAAATAAAACTGAGCACAGGCTCATCTGAATCTAAAGAGATGTGTTCCTGGCTGGACAGCCCTGAAGGGTGATGCAATGGGTCTGCAGAGCAGTGCAAGTGAGTGTAGGGCTAAGGATCAAGGCAGGTGTAAGTACAACAGGAGGGGCAGAAAACAACCCCTACTTGGCTGTGATGACCCAGGTGCCACAGAACTGAATATGGATTTGCACTTTAGGAGATCAGCTGTGAATTCCTGACCTGTCCTCACATGCTCCTTATGGGAGGACAGATCCACCTGAGTGTGCGACCTTTGGTGCCTTGTCTGCACCTCGTGCTGCAAAGTGTTCATCACACCCTTCATCTCTTGCACTTCTGAAAGCCCTGCAAGCATTTATCTCGGCAGACATGTGGGCTAAGTAATAGCCACAATTAACACACCTCTGTGTAATCAGAGAATAGCACCTGGCCCTGCCTATGAGGCTTGAGCAGAAGCCAAGCTGTGTGGGTGGAGGTTTTCCCCAGAGGTCCTGGCAAACCCGGGGCCAGGCGATGGATTGATTACAGCTGTGTGTGAGGGGGTTTAAAAATAGCTCTCCAACTTTCCAGAGGAATGTATTTGTTATGGAGTCACAGAAAGGCTGTAGTAAGAGATACAGGAGCAGCCTCTGGTAGCAAGCCAAGAGACAGAGCTTCTTCTGGGCACAGTGCTCCCTGGAAAGGCAGGCTTGGGCTGTTGAGCAAGGAACCTGCTCCTGTTTGTTTGCCCTCAGTGTTCAGGGAGACAAGACTCTGTGTACGTCTCATAGGATAAATAAACATTGCTGCACCAAGGATATGCTTGACGTATTATCCATTGTACTGTACTGGAAACAACCTGGCAAGACCCCACTCATTGGCTAATCCTCAGGCCAGATGGAGGTAAAAATATGTTTCAAATGTTAATTAAATGCTTTATTATGTGTCTGATTTTCTGGTTTTAAATAACTAAGAGGGCTTGGTTAGCGAATGTATTTACTGGTGCACCCTGGTTCACTGCTTAAACCCACAAGATCTCAGCCTTAACAGTGAAATTGTTAGCTTGGGTGTAACAGCAGAGCTAATCACTAACATGTGGGGAGCACAGAGCCAAAAATCTGCAAATGGACAAGGACCATGGCAGGGAACTGAAATAAGGGACACACATTCGGCCACTCTGTGAGAAAAGGAGGTTTCCATCTTTTAGATACACAGAGCTCGTAATTAACTGTTCATGATGGTGATGCATTAGGATGAAAGGGGCTCCCATGAGTGTGGAAATAATGCACAGGTTCAGGTGAGTGTTTTCCCCAATAAGATCCCTAAACCACATCTCCAGCATACACACTAGGATGGATGGTAAAGAAGCAGTGACATTCAGGTTGGTTAGGGCAGAAAATGTGCATGGCTTCAATGGAAAGGGTAGAGATCCCTTAAGAAAGAACAAGATAGAAGCAAAGGTTATGATGAGGGAAAAAAATGAGACAGAAATGTTGTGCAGGGTGGGGGGAGATTGTGGAGGCTAGGCCAGGAGGGATCCTGGTGCAACATCCTGGAGCTGCAGAGTTTTGTAATCTTAGTGCTGTGACAAACTCCAGTGAAGTGTAGACCTGACAGCACAGAGGAGCAGAGGCATTGGCCGTGTGTGCAGTGAAAGGTGGGTTAGTCCTGTTAGGAATGAGAGCTTGCTGAGACACAGGGGAGTGGATTCAGATCTGTGCTTTACCCTGCATGAATCCCTGGAGGTACACCAGCCACACCACCAGGCATGACAGACCTGTTTGGGCCTAGGAGGCATTTGTTGGAGGACAAGTTGGGTTTTTATTTCGGAGTAAATTTTTGGAGATGGTCATGAGGAAAATAACTAATTGCAAGTAGTAGGCATTTGCCTGGCTGTCTCTGAGAGACCAGAGCTCTCTCAGTGCTCTTGAACGTGGGTTTGCAGATGATAACCTCATCTTTTGGCCACAGCATGCTGTGGGTTTGCCTGCAGGGTTACATATGTTCAGGAAATGACAGGGAGATAGATGTGTAGAGATATGTCTCACTGTGTTGACTAGATGCAGGCAAGCATCAGGATGTCTGAAGGCTTTGTGCCTGCCTTTTGGGACCCTCTGCTAGTAGACAAATTCCTCCTTTTTGTGCAATTTACATCCCAGAATCTGGGACAGAAAGCCAAGGCAGAAAAACATCCATGCTGTACACTGCACATCCTTCCAGCGGCACCAGCCTAGAGCTTTTATTTAGTCTCACATCTCAGGCAACAGATTTGCCTACTGCAAGGAGACACATGGAGGAAAGGGTTTCTCATAGTTACAAGAAGATGGTCTTATTCAGATTCCAGACCTGCTGTAAGGAGGAGTCAATTTGTAAGGCACAAGGAGCTAAAAGAGGCCACATTTTTCCAAAGAAGAGAGGTTTTCTGAGTCTTGTATGATCAAGTGCAGAAACATGATTGTTTCTTCTCAGGTTGAGCCTTGACTTCTGTTTCCTGGAATAAGTGCAGGCATAGAGATCTAAGTGCTCCAAGCTAGATGACATAACCTTTTAGCCTATAAATCAGCATTTTTGTGAGCACTGCACCAGATTTGCTGTGAGAAGAGCCTTTGAGCTGTCTCAGAGCTACAGAAACATTTCAGAATTGTTATTTTATTTTCATATTTAAAAAAAGGTAACATTTGCTGTAACAAAATCAGTTGAATTTTAAGACTCCAGTGGGACATGTTTCTCCCTTTCATGGCTCTTTCCAGCATCCTCCCATAGTGTGAACACAGCCTTGGCTCTGATGGCTCCCAGGAGCCCTGCCAAGCACCCAGCATCCCTGAGTGAACACTGGGAGCATCCCCCCACCATCCATCCCTCCTCCTCTTGTCCTTGAGCACCCAAGGAAAGGGACATGTGAGAAACATATCTGGGTGCACAGAGAAGCAAAATAGTGCAAGGTGTACTTTTAAGACATGGGTTAAGCAGTGCCAGGGTGTTAACTCACACTGTATTTCCATAAGCAACAGCACTTCCACCCTGAGAAACAGCCTGTTGGTCAGGGATTTGGCATGCTGGGCAACAGAGCTATATCTATCCTGGAAATAGTGGTGACAACAGGGTCAAAACACTAGGACTAGCAAGTAGCAAGTTGACTTTAGGTGTATCAGTGACTAGATATGCCATGTTTTGGAAACATTCAGCAAGGTTTTATGTTGGCTACACAGCCCTGAAAGGGCTGGAAGAGAAAACCCAAACAGCAGAAGTGTGGCTTAAAAAAACCGATTTCATGATATTTCACAAAAGCTGAGTTTTTCCACTGCTGCCTTCAGTTACATAAAGGCCTTTCATATACCCAGGTCTGTTGATCTCTGATAAAATTGCACAAAGGAGGCAGCTCATTAACTCTCGCTCTGCACTGAGCGTGTTTTGATGTGCAGATTGCTGACAGCACAAAAAATCCTTTCTGGCTGTGAATGTAGGGATAAAAGCAGTATGGATAATGGGTACCTGCTGCAGGCAAAACACAGGGGATCCCCCATCCCCTCAGCATTTCATCTCAGGAGAAATGACCAGGGAATGTGAAGAGTGATTGTGGAGTTTAACCTAATACAAAGCTCCTATAATTGAAAGCCCATTACAGCATCTCAAGTCAGACTCCTGAAATAAATACTAGCTTTTAAGAATTCCTGCCATTACTAGCTTGTTATTGATTAAAATAATGATACATTTTGTTTTTATAAAGGTTTTCAAGCTCTCTTGTGTACAGAAGACTTCTCAAACATTTAACTCTTCCAGGCATGAACAATTTATTCAAACTATTAGCTTGTAACACTGGAGACTACAAAGAACTGTTGTGTTGATGTAGGGAGGCAGAGAGCAAAACTAACTCACCTGCTTCAGTTGTCTAAACTGGATAAAATTAAACAGCATAGGTAATAAGAAAGTTACATTTAATGGATTTTTTTTTTTAACTAGAAGATGTTAGACATCAGAACTGGTATCTTTCAAAAGGGAAATTGTTGGCAGCATTCCTAAGTTCATGAATGCTGGGCATGCAACTTTGTGGTTGTGCTTTGATTTCTTTCTCTCTGCTCCCAATCGTGAAGGATCATGAAGAAATGTAAAATGGCTTTATTAGAGTTAAATTCTGATATTCACTGAAAGAACAAAAACAGAAAGCAAACAACAAATGTATTACTATGATGTTTTGGGTGCTTCATTGTCCTATCTAGTGTCCTTCTCTCTCCCTAAACTAGAAGAAGATGGTTTCAGGCCCATTTAAGGTGGGATCAGTTTGCTCCTGTAGATATAAACATCATGGCTTTGTATTGGTGTGTGGCAATAAAGAATGGCTATGCAGTTTTGGGCTGAATCAGAGCTGACCCACCCCACCAGAGCTGCTGGACCACGGTCCACCCTTCCCTCTTCCCTGCACTGCCACAAAGTCAAACCCCAGGAGCATCCACACCAGCACCCTCTGTGCAGAGGGACTTGTGAGGAGGTACCACCTGCAGGGAGTGACCCTGGGAAGGGAATGCCCTGTAGCAGGGAAGTGGTGATTGCACAGGG
>VZUA01006119.1:5858-43157 GCA_013401035.1 Horornis vulcanius
GGGAGCAGGCTGGAATATGAGACCTGAAACTTCATCTGCTTGCTAAAAGCTGATGACTGCTTTGTCAGCAGCCTTTCCCTTGAGCTTGCAAGGGTGTAATACTTACCAGGCTACCCACAGAAGCTGTGAGAGGTGCTTCTTCTCCACAGGTGAAAGCAGCTACCTGCCCAGGCTGCCCTATCTTGAACTGACAACACATCTGCCACCTCATCGAAATACAGCTCAGACTTCTAACTCTTGATACCAGAAGGCCTCTAATAATGCAAAGCAAAGTTCGTGATAAACTTTACCCGTGATTCTTTAATAACTGATGGCGTACAAAGCATTTGCTGAGCTAGTGAGAAGACAGCTCTAAATGCACATACCCAAATTCTGCATCCTCCTTTCTCCAGCTGCTTTGCTGCTTGGAACCATTACCGTTCCACAGATTAAGCTGCAGCTGGGGAAGAGAGATCATCCCTGCTTTGACTAGTAGCCATATAACAAGGCTCCATGAGGTCTCTGTGAAAGGAAAGGAAACAGAAGATGCTCTCAGAGACCCTACCTGTCAGAGGAGTAGCCCCATGCTCATGCTGCACCAGCCACAATGAGCAGCTGTGTGCCTATCCAGTGTTTCTCAGCCACTGGAGGTGAGAGGGAGACAGGTGACCTGTACTGCAGTCACCACTGGCCTGGCCAAGCGAAACTACTGGTCTGTGCTGTCAAAAGCCACTACCTATCAAGACTGCCCACCTGGCATCCTGCCAGCCAGATCCACCTACAGAGTTCAGCTAAACATCCTTAATTTGTTGTTTAAGTTTTCACACGATACCTACTGACAGATTAGTTCACAAGTGGCTGCTCACAGGCTACTGGCTGCACTGGGACATGAGGCCTAAGCACTGAGACCATCCTGCTGTGCACAGCCAGCTCCACACCGGGGTGCTGGAGCTGGCACAGACCCCCTACCCCGACGGCAAGGGATCCCCTAACAGAGCTAGGCTTGTTGGGAAAAGCATCTGCAGGGGCTGGGGCAGCAATGTGGGGAAGCACAGTTTGCAAACAGGCTTCTACATGGACTCCAGCACCACAAGCCATTGCATTAGAAAGACACACAGTTCTAAAAGATCTTTTTATTACTTGGAGGTACATTATTTATTTATTGCTTGGATGGGAAAGGACAGGAGGAAAAGAGGGAGCATTTTCAAAGTAAAAAATCAGTTCACTAAGCTTAAATTTAAAATGGAATTGGGGAGGTCATTGCAAATACTGGATCTGCTCCTCAATTTTAAAAGCCCTGGGAAGTAACATTGCACTATCTTTTGTTTATCTCCATTACAAATGGGACTATAGATTTGGCAGTAAATGAGTACCCTGATTTACTTTCTGACTTAATATTTACTAAGCCATGTTTCATAAAGGGGTAAAGCCCTACCACTCCTGTAGCTTTCTCAAGATTTGGAGGACTAGAGTAGGAAACAGTATTTCCAGAAGTCCCACATGTAACCAAGAAAAGGTCCTTCCATAAAAACACTGCAAATAGCCACAAGGGCTCTTCTAAAAACACTGAAAAATAGGAAACATAGTTCAGATCAGAAGCCACTGCAGTTCTGGGCAAGAAACAGCTCAGAGGGCTCAAGGTCTCTTCCATGTACCAAATACTTCCAAAACCATGCTGAGTCCCTACTCACAATGAGAAATTCTGCCTCAGATATTTCCATGGTTGTAGCTTCCCCAGTAGCTTAGTCAAACTTGAAGACTCAGAACAAACAGTACACATGGGAATTTCCCAGCATGTGGCTACTTTTTTTTCCTTTTGGTTCACATGATATACACCAGGGTACTCCTCTCCAACCAGAAATATTTTTTAAAACAACTGAGAAGTATCTCAAGTGTGTTCCCATTGTGTTTTGGTGTCTAGACCACAAGAAAAAGTCACAAGACAGGAAATTCCTCTGCCTTTCTGCAGCCTGACATGAAAAGAGCAGGACCGGTTAGTTATATAAACATGGCTATGCATGTATTTCAACAAGTTATGCTGCTCTTAATGTCCACATTTGGAGTGGAGGAGATTAGATCCTTCTCCTTGTAAAGCTCTACCAGTCAGTTTAAACAGCTCTCAAAATTATGGTCTTTTTTTTTATTTTTTGTGGGGATCTAATCATTATGATCATGAAATAAGAAAGAAAACTCTGCTCCAGCCACCAAATGAACTAATCAGACAGAGAATTCTATGAGAACTCCCAGCTTGGATTCTCCCACAGACATAGTGTCAAACGCAAAGTCCTTTTTCCTACATTGAGTTTTTGTTTTTATTGTCACTGTGGTTTTTAATTATTAAGCAGGCAGTTAGAACCAGTTCTTCCACTCTGTCATCTCTTCCTGGTGCCACCATCAGCCAGCTGAGCTGGCAAAACCCTCAGGGAGCCACAACTGGAGCGTGTTCTGTACGCACGTTGCTGCTTTCTCCTCCAGCATTTTTATGACTCTGCACACCTGAGCAGACAAAACTATGGTTTTTTGCCTCTCAACAGCATGAACTGAAGAACCAATCAACAGCTCTTGCTTTACCTCTGGGGCTTTCTTGTACTGTTTCTAGCAGGCTCCGAATCTCCGTATCAAAAGCTTTGTTGTCAGAAAGTTCTGTATTTCAAATATAAATTGGGCCACTGATTCCATGTTTTCAGACTCAAGAGTGTGTCTATTAAAAGCAAGTTTAGGTGACAATCCTCTCAAAATTCTAACGCACTGCAACTTCTTCACACAAAGCGGTGACACCTTTCAAACCCTACCACCATCAGCACATCACTTCCCAAAAAACTCGGGAACATACGGCTGAGTGCACCACAGTGAGCTGAACAATGCTTCCAGCGAAGCTGTAGCAGTGCTGAGACAAGGCTCAGAGACAGTTCCATTATTAATCTGCCAAAACACACCATTTGCAGAAACATACCCGTACTCCAGCATTCCAATTTTGCCTGGAGAGGTGAAGCAACTAATTAGAAATAAAAAGATACTTAGGGAAGTCCAGCATGAGGGTAAAAAAACTGAGACGTGCAGTACAGAAGACAAAAGCAGAATATAAGGGGAAACTTGGGCATAACAGCATTATGGTTTCACTGAATATGCTCCCCTAGCCCTGCCTTTCACTGGGCAAAGATGCCTCTTCTGCCTTATACTTCAGTAACTTCTCATAAAACACAGGAGATGGCACAGACACAAAGGCATCAAACAACCAAAGATCAGCTGATTTCTTAAGGGTTAATGTAGCGTGTCTCCACAGAGGAAGCAATAGTTTTGAAAGGAAACAAAAGGAAACAAAGAAAACACATGTGTCAGGGTACTCCAATTGTGACTGACGCAAAAATAAATAAACTTAAAACAATTATACACAAGACTGAATTACAAACACTTGTGATTTGGGTAGGGTATGTTTCAAACCAACAGATTTTACACAAGCTAGATTATACAATATTTTTGTTTACAAGGTCTGCTATAGAATAAATGCTATCAAATGGTGCCTTTCAAACAGCTTATATTTTAACATACAGCATTAGACATCAAAAGGACACACAGCAGGTTGTGTATTTTTAAACACTGCTTGATTCATCTTTTTCTTTTTATAGATTTCACAGCATAGCTGTATCTGAGAATGTAGCAAGGGACAAGCCAATAAAATTCAGTTGTTCCAGACAGAAACAAATCCCGTGTTGATGACAGCAGCATGGGCATGGTTCTTTGGATCTGTGGTAACACAACACTGCTAATGCATTAAATTGCACTAAATTGTCTAACGTGTGTCCTTTTGAACAAATGTTGTGAGAGCCAGAGAGCTCCTCCAGCAGACTTAGAGAGGTTCCAGAGCCTTGAAAAAATTTAGGTGGGTCTGAATAACAACAGCAAATCCTGTGAGAAACCTCATGTAACATCCTCTCCCTGTCACACGCACAGAGCATAACAAAGGCTGATTTCCCAAATAAACCAAAACAAGAGGTAAATGGCTGAACAACACCTGTGAAGAAAGACTAACAATGCACCACATCAAATTGTCTAACAGCAGGTTAAACTTACACCATAACTTTCTGGAGTCAAGGAGTCTGGAACCTCAAGCTTCATAAAACACATTTTTCATCGGCACACACAAAACAAACACAACCACCACCACCCTTCATTTCCCATTGCTTTGCCATTCCCAAGTTGCATGCAGTGAGAGACCAGGCACCAATTTGCCTTCTCACTTTGGTTATTTCCACACCGTGTACACACTGTACTCCTCTCTCTCACTCTTTTACTGCACATCGCTCTTACTTCCCTATTTTGCAAGAGCTTTCCTCACTCTACAAATTTTAACAGAGAAGAAAAGCGTCTTTAAACCCAAGAAGCACATTGTGTTTTGGTTAGAAAGAGGCCAGGTTGAAAGCAATCATGACAGAGGGAAAGAATGACATTTTCCCAAACTTCACTAAACATTAACTTCCAGTTCTCAAATACTAAACAAGGAAACAAAGCCAGACATTTCCCACAAACTCATGCAGCATTTTTAAAGGTCACCTCACAGAAGGGAGGACAGGGAGCAAGCAGGCATGGGTGTTGTGTGGAAAACGATTCACTTGCAGAAATAAACTGTAGACTCAGAGGTGAAATGATGGAAAACCCACTGACTTCAGTCAGGACTTCCCCCTCAATACACAGGCTGCCAAAAAAATCTTTCTGCCATGCCATGCCATGTGGAGGAAAAATATAATGTTGACTTTACCAGAAATTGTCACCAAGACATTCAGCCCTTCAAGTACATCCATTTGCTGGAATCGTCTTCGATTGATGAGTGGATAAACCTTTCCCTGCCCACTTCTGTCTAGCAGCATCAGACCACTTTCAGTGCCCACCAACAAGTTCACTCCTAGAAAAAAACAAAACCAGAGATCCAAGTTAGTAAGAACTTTTCCCACATATTCTGAGGAACTGATGATTGATATAGCAATTGTCTTGTTTTAAGCAGGTATAATGACTGCTGGTTGGGTCTCAATTGCCTGTAGCCTAAAAGATCTCATGATGTAGAGGGTCTGTGCACTACCTGCCCACAGTGACTACTGACACCCAACAGTGTTCCAGAGAGACAGAGACTGGGAGACCATGGGGAGCTTTCTAGAGCACCAGTTCCCAAACAAAAAAGCATACTAATGTTGGAGGAGGGCTGAGGCACAAAGTGGTATGCAAGCCTATGTATTCCAAAGATGTCTTAGCTGTTGTTAGGGGGGTGGTAGCAGGATGCACTTGACAAGGACATGGCAATAAAAACATTCCCACTGGGAGAAAAAGGTTGTGTTGCAGCCCTCCCACAAAAGGGTAGGCACCGGGTCTGCTCCCAGCTTCACAACAATCTTTTCTATCTGAATGTTAAACCTAGAGGAACTACAGTAATCTTGTGTTTCCACAGGCTTCTCCTAAAGATCAAGCAAATACAGATGAGAAAAATCAGTGGGCCAGTTTATTTGCACAAAGTTCCAAAGGTTCATTGGAACACTCCAAGAGTNCATAACTATTTGCAATAGTGCTTAAGTCCAGAAGCTCACAAATTTTGCAGAGACGGTTCAAGTACAATATACAGGAAATGGAAATCAAACCAAATGTATGACTCACTTCATTAGACTTTAATGTCCACGTTGCAATCCGAATATAAAACCTGCCATGCTTTCACACAATAAAATAATCAAGTAGGCAAAACTCACACAAGATGATCACAGTTAACACTGCAATGTAGTGCATATTTGCACTACAATGATCTTAATCCCTAGTCAGATAATTAACTCCCACATACAACTATACTGGTGCCCATGGGCCATCTGGGCTGATCCCATAACCAACCTTTTCTGACAGAGCAGGTGGGCCCAGGTGTGTGTGTGTGTCTCAGTGCAGTCTGCACCTACAGCAGTGACATACCTTCTCACAGTATTGAAAAAGGGCATTATTGCTCACCTAAACAACCCCCTGGATACCAGGCATGGGAGAGGCTTGCAAAAAGGAGGGCACATTAAGACTGACCCAGGGGACACAAGGTGTCTCTGAAAGGGGAGAGGGTGTCAGGGGGAAGCAGAAGTGCAGCCAGGAGGAACTAATGATGGAGAGGGGGCTGACCTGCTGGTGCTGGAGCACTCTTAAAAGCCTCCAGGTGGATGAGAAAAACAGATGTAGCCTATAGTGAGTTCTGAAATCATAATGTATTTCTCTATTATCATCTCTCTACCCTTTTCAGTAAGAAAACTTCAGAGGTCCCAGCAGTCCCAAGGCAATTTTGCTTAGATTTGCTGTTCTGCTACTTCTCTGGGAAGCCTGTCACCCTCCAGGCTGTCCTTCAGCTGCTGACACTTCCTTCATCCCTGTGCTGACCACCTTTCATCTCTACATCTCCCATATGGTTCGCAGCCACTGGATCCCATCCCACAGCCCCCATGGGCAATGGCCATTTCACACAGACTGGCCCTCTTACTGGGAGGCATCCTCAGGTGAGAAGTGGCAGAAGGAAGCAGGGAGAGTGAACCACACACGAGTCAGGGCTTAGCACAGGCTGAAGCAGCACCAAACCAGCCAAGGAAGTGCCCAGCAGCTGGTCTCCTTCCTGCTCCAGTACCTATTGACTAAAGCTGTAAGCTTCAACATGCATTTCTGCACTTTTTCCAGTGTGAGTTACAATTCAAAGCAAGCCACATGCAAACTGCTCCTTCAGGGTCCCCTCCCCTCTTTGTACATCAGGACTCCATTGCTCCTGCCTCCACACTCACCTCTCCTGCTCTGGTGCACGAGCACCTCACTGCTTCTTTGATGCAGTTGTTCCTGCTTTGAGTTCTCATGCACACCTGTCCCCAACCCCTTCCCTGAGCTACATGCACTTCGAGATGAAACTAACCAGGTTACTAGGCTGGTGGCAAGCAGTGCTTGTATTTTACGGAGCAGACACCCTCCTTACTCAGACAGCAGAGTTCTTCTCCTGCCACCCTACAATTAAGCAGTTCTGGTTTTTTCAAACAAATGGAAATGCTTCCTGAAAAAGCACAGGCTGTCTGTGGAGGCTGGGTGTAAAAATCTGTGTTACTGCATCCATGTCATCAACATTGACTTTCATAACCCAGAGCTAGAAGAAACAGCATCAGATACCTAATGCAATTAGCAGCTTGCCAGATACTACTGGTATTGCCACTGGTAAAGGCAAAGCAAAGCAAGTCCCCCTGTTTTTGACTAGAAAGCATCACCATGAAATGGTTTAATTTTCTTAAGGGTAAAGGAAGTTAAATGTTATCATGAAGTAAGCATGTGTACCAACTTGTATCACCATCGGTTTGGCCTTAAATGTTCAACAAAGGGTTGTGTTACAGCTGTGAAACACCTCTAAGATTTTACACCTAGTCTTTAACTCACCCTAACAGTCAGATATATAGATCAAAGAAATATAAAATCATTAAAACGAATTGCTACTGGCAAAACAAGGCAGATCAGAGAAATTATGAGTCATCTTTACTGACACCACATGATTTCTCTCTGCCTTTGGCCTCTCACAGCCTGAAAGTTTACATTTGCACAAGTCTTTATCAGAGAATTTTACACAGGAATTCAAGCAGAAATAGTGTTGAGGTAAAAAATCTTACCAGTAAATTCTGGAAACAACGAAAACAGCAGATAGGAAGACAAGGCACTGGGAGAGCTATTTCAATGACACAGCCCTCCAGGCAAGAAGATTGGGACAAAAGTGCTGTTCTGAGAAACAGGAAATGCTGGAAATAACCCCAAAAGAGAACTAAAGCCTTGGAAAGAGCTATAAAAATGTAAATAAGAGAAGGGACTGTGTTACCTTTACAATAATCATGTGCCTTAGGGTAATGGCCAATTTTCTTCTTCCTAAGTTTTTTAAATGACCTGCATGTGCATTTATCATCTGTCAAGTTTAGGAATACTAGGTAAGTACATATGTAATGTACACAAGCATCAACTATTAACAATTAGATTATGAAAATATTAGTGTGCCCCCATAGATTCTGACCAGGGAACAAAAAAAAGAGAAAAGCTTTCACTAGGTGTTGCAGCAGAGATTCTACATTGTAGCAGGCAACAGGCACTGCTCTAAACCTGATGAAGTGTGGGACCCTGACTGTCTGACACCAGCATAAATTATCCCTAGTGACATGAAGACCAGACACGCTTGGTCAGCTGACATCTCATACCCAGCTTCTCCCTTCAGTAATCACTCTTAACAAAGATAAGTCTCAGAATGGAAAATGTTCTTTCTATCCTTTTCTTTTACATCTTACTTTCTACATTTACTGATGACTGAGGCAACAAGTCATCTTACACAACACACCTTAATCAAGCCCTGCAACAATACCTTAGCAAGAGCCTCAAGAAGATGTTTTTTTTCAAAAGAATACCCTATGTGCACCAGGTGTACACTGCAAAGACTACTACAAGCTCCCCAAAGCTGCAAGAGATGTACTAGCAGGGTTTAGAAAGAGTTGAAAAGGACATCCTGATCAGCTGCATGAAGCCTCTCCCAGACAACCTGTGACAGGAAGAGGATAGAGCCTCAAGCTATGCCAAGGCAAGTTCAGCTTGGATACCAGGAAGAACTTTTTCAATAAAAGTGTCGTTAAGCATTGGAACAGGCTGCCCACAGAGGTGGTAAGAATCATCACCCCTGCAAGAGTTCAAGGAACGACTGAATGTGGCACATAGTGCCAGGGTCAAGCTGATCTGGTGGTGTTAAGTCAAAGGCTGGACTTCAAGATCCCAAAGGTCTTTTCCAACCTTAATGATTTTGTGATTCTCAGTCTAAACTGTGCCATCAGAAGCATATAGGTACCAGTGGGAAATTATATCAAAGCAGAAACAGCATACTGTAAAAAACACAGTAATAATCAGGTCTTGCAACAAAAAAGATGCAAACAAGCACCGAATAAATGCAAAGAAACAGCTACAGTTTTGGAGGTACATTATCAAAGGCTGAAAGCCCCTACTGGCATGTCTACATTTCAGGAATGGCAAGAGAAGAACGTTTGCATTACCCCATAAGGCCGCACACAGTATCTCGGAATTGAATCTCTTCTTGTATTTGCGAATCTCTGGTGTGTCACTCTGTGGCCGTGTATTGGTGGGATTCACATTGACAACTGATCCCTTCCGCGTGGGGTCTTGCCTTATTGCCTCTGATCTCATTGCTTCACTAGAAAATCCTACTGAAAGAAAAAAAAAAAAAGTAAAATGCATGTAATACCCTTCAAGTGCTAGGTTCTGGACATATATTTTTTTACATTATACAACCTAAATCAGTAACTGAGAATACTGAGAAAGTCCTTATTTTTGTAAGAAATGTAAATGGAAAAAGAAAATAAATTATGCAATCCATTGCAAAAGAAATAAAAAGCATGATGGTAACATTCTTAAGTACTTTTAAAGAGCCACTGAAGTCACTGAACCCTCAATTGTTGTCTTCAGCTACTTTACTTACCCACAGAAGTCACAGTTGTCCCACTAGATGGAGAAATCTGTAGTAATCTGGGGTCTATAAAAGGTGTAAAGGAGGAGGAAGATTTGTGTTTCTGGAGTGTGTTACTAGCGGACTGAGTCTGCAATGTAAATTTCAACTTTATTAATATTAATGACAATAAAAAGCATGGATAACAAACACCAACATTTTAAAGTCACTATGGAATTATGCTACAGAGCCTCCCCAAGCTTTTATACTTCCTTTATAGATACACAACGCACTGCAGGCACCACACCTGAACTAGATACATATGCACACTGCATGTGTTATAGCAAAATTAACTGAATTGTCATCCCTGAACCTCAGCTGCTAGCGAAGCTTTTTAGTACAGACCACTACAATCAGGCACAAAGCGAGGGAATGTCTCTCCTTTGGAAAATCTGCTTAAATGTATGTACACTATTTTGTCTGCAAGCTGTCCACTACCTTCAGTTTTTGAATTTATGAAGCATCTCCTGAACTGAGGTAGTTAGTTAAATTATGAAGTTTGATCTCTTGGCTTGTGCAACAAAATCAGAACCATCTGGGATCAAGCATTCACTTCTGTGATGGACTATGTTTCAATGTCCATTACTGTTCATTCTCCCTATTTATTTAACCTGAGCCTCTTGCCAGAAAGCTGCAGCAGATTCTTCCACCTTTATTTGACAAAGCAACATATTAAACCTGTATCGAACAAAGGGGCTCATTAGTGTGGAAGGTGTAGCAAACAGTGACATGACACTATGAATATGTAGTGGATAAAATCACTTGTGCTTGTTGAGTTACGAGGGCAAAACATGAAAAAACATAAAGAAAGAAAGAAGACAAGTGAAACAATGAACAGTTAAAAGTGGAAATGGAACAACTTAAAAACCCTTGCCAGTTTAGTATTATAGTGACAACATATATTGAAGCAGAATGGGACAAGTGAAAAAAAAAAAGTGTATATAAAAAGGTGTGCATGTGGTAGCATTATAACAAGCAGTACTAGATTTTTGCTCAGTTTTATGCAAACATAGTTACAAGACACTTCTTTAGCATCAACTGATCTTCAACATCTGATCTTTCTAAAGCCTCTACAGAAAAAAATAGCCATGGGTCTTTGGAGTGTATCCCTCCCCTGCCCAATCCAATACTAAAAAGCTCTTTCGTCACCAGGCACTGCCACAGCCCCCACTTCCCAAGCTAAGTTAACTGAACCTTGCTTACGTATTGCTTAGATCAAAGTAATGAGCAAGTGTATCTCTGGATCAATCAACTGATCTCTATAACCTACAAGAGTGTGCTTTTAGAAAGATCAAAGACCAATGAAGCATAGCTGAAAATTATGTACAACGCTAAATGAATTTCCAGGAGGAAACTCTCCCTCCCACCCGCCCTCCTGCTATGTGGTTAATAAGCATTTTTGATTATGTGGTAAACGTGCACTGCCATAAACCTCCCCAGCTCACTGCAACCTCTCCTCATCACAGCACTTGCACACCTACATGGCAGGACTCTCCCCTGAGAATCAGCAGCTTCTTTTCACCAAGTTTCACTTGTCCTGCACCACCCCCTGCTTGAGAGGCTCTCCTTGTGAGCCAGGCTGGCCCCCTAGCCAGGAGTGGAGACACCAGACAAGGCTCCTCGCCCACTGCTGGGGCTGGTGAGGGGTGCATGGCCCTTTGTTCATTTGCACGTGTGCATCTCCTCTACTGCGATGGGTTACACACACGAAGGACCAGGCTTTCCCACCTGCACTCGGTAAAGGAAGGCACCACCCTGGGATCAGCCCAGGGCAGCAAAAGGGAGCTTCCCCCATGGAAAACCCTTCTCCTCCTGGACACAATCATCTCCCTGGTGGAGAGCAGTTATCTTTACACAGCTGCTTCTCAGAGGACATACATACTTGGAAAAAAAAAACCCAAATATTTTCTCCCATTCATTATTCCAAAATAACAATACCTCAGGCTTTTACAACCCTCCCAGGCAACACCTGATTTGTTCACCCAACCCACGTGGCAAGCTTTAGTGAGCAAAATCCCTCCACAGCCACTTCCTTTCCCAAAGGGTGAGTTTCCACAAGCAGCTCCTCTTATGTGTGGAGACACTAGTCCAGCCTTTACTGACAAAGCCAAAATTAACTGCTAATTCTGAAGAGGCACATTGCTTGCAATTAGCCTGCTCCCGGAATAAAACAGAATTAAAAAAGAGTATTGGCTCGAAAATGCAGTAGTCAAGTTTAGTTTAAAACGAACGCCATGCAATTAATGACTCACTAAAGGAAGCAAAAATAGTAAACTGGCAAGTTTGGCGTGGGACTGCTCTAGAGTTAAGGGCTTCTTACACAGAACTGAAATGTGTTATTTGGGAGGTGGGAACAAAGATGACAGAAAAAAAAGCAGGGGAGATTGGCTGGAGTTCCTTTGCAAACTAGCTACTAGGCAATGCTGCTATAACCCTATGAAAGCAGCCAGCTGTGGTGTAAGACATACCTCATTAGTAGTTAGCTTGTCCTGGGGTGTCTGTGGGGACATGGTGGGTGTCGGCTGGCTGGAGGATGGGGAGGAGGAGGTGGAGGAAGTGGAGGAGGAATGGCTTTGCTGTAAGAGATCTGGCAAGAGGTGAATGCGACCGACAAAGCCATTGCTCTCATGATGGCTGGCACGCTTTTTGTCAACTGTACTCTGTAGAAAAAACAGGCACACTTGTCTTGCTCAAGTGCTGCTTAAAGGTCTAAATCCCTAACAACCTCTCTCCTTCTCTCCCTCACTTCCTACCTTTTCACATTTATTTTTTTATTTATTTTTTAAAATAAGCTGATAATCCGTGCTTTGATGCCTGCGTGGAAAGGGAAAGTGAGCAGAGCTACTAGAATTCATGAAATTCCCAACAGCAGGCAAAAGCTTGGTTCATGTGGTTGACTTGCACAGCCAGTTCCACCAGTTAACAGAAGAACAACTGTGCTGCTAAGTCCAACATCACAACAGGGACAAGCACATTTTTGGGGGTGGGATGAGGATTTTTTTTTCCCTATTGTTTTGTTTAAGACTAACTTAGACCCTATACAGATAGCTGTTTGGACCTTCTGGAGAATCCCTTCAGCTAACTATTTAAAACAATAACCATGAAATCTTCATTTTCAAACAAGAGGACTCAATTAAGAAATTGGCATTCAGTTGTGAAACTCAGAAATGCGATTACTGAGGAAATTCCTATAAGATAGCACGCTCATTAACACACAAGCTCATTTAAAAACAGGGAACCATTATCTTTCAGAGGCACAAGAATGCAATATTTTCAGAATCAAAGGCAACAACACAGCACTCCAGCTCTGTCCACAGTCTCTGCCTCACCACCTATTTTGCTTCTTCCCCATACCAACTGTAGTGTGAATTTGCATGTACATGTGTGTGTATGTTATCTGGGTGGTCTGTATACCCTAAACTACAGGTTCAAAATAATTTTAAAAAACCTTGAATGCTCCCACCCCAGGTCCCTCCCAGCCTCACTCCTGAGACACATATTTGGTTCTGTGGTAAAACTAAACTAAGTTTTTGCTCCAGGTACTTGCTGCACACACCTGCAGCTTTTCTACCCTTCTATCCCACAGACTTTGAGATATTCTGCATGGTGCTGCCATGAGTGTCACTGGAAAGCATGCAAAACAGAAGCAAGGGGTGAAGGGCTACTCTCTTCTTTGCATGCATCAAACATCTTGCTCATCTGAAATTCACTACAGCTGCGTCTTGATAATACGAACAACAAATATAATGTAGAAACAGCATGGGTGAATGAGCGAGTGGGTTAATGAGCACAGAAAGGGTGCAGCACTGCACAGGGAAGGAAAAGCAATACCTGTCGAACAATTAAGGTGCCCTCCTTAGAAGGAGTCAAGGCAGGTTCACTCTCCACATCATCATGGACAATCATGGTTTTTACTGACTCTGTTTCACCATTGCTCAAGTTCAACGTTGACCTATTTGTCAGACAAGAAATAACTGGAGTGAGATAACAGCACTAGAGCCCTGGCTGTCACTGCCCTGAATCATGGCATACTCAGAATTAATTTGTATTGTGGCCAGAGTGGAATATTTACATAAGCTGCCTAGAAAAGCCTCTCTATAAAAAGAAAAAGTCAAGATACTGTTAAACAGTATCTTGTTTTGTAACAAATCAAGGGAGAAGAGAGAAAGGACATTAAGAAGACTATCCTCAGTGTTTAAATATATGAACATATGAGGCTGCTATGTCTTGCTCATAGATTGTAGTAAGCTGAAAGAACTAACATACAAGCCAAAATGCTAACATCCATTTCCTTCAATCCCCTTAAAAGGCAAAACAGATGCAAAACACCATTAGAGGGACTAACACAGCTCGGACATCATCTGGTCCAGAAGTAGATTCATCTGCTCCTTCTTGTTCCATATCATCATCTTCCTCATCTGTTGTCCCTGACTCCTCACTTGAGGATGAGTAATCCGTTACTTTATGTGGAGGTCGCACATCTTCTACTGCTCGCAACTCCTTTGCCAATGCAGTTAAATCCTGATGGGAAAGGGAAGAAAAAAAAATTAAACTGATGTTGCAGGTAAGAGAGAAGAAGAGTTTGCAAGACAAACCCACAGGATTAGTGCCTGAGTTTGTTCACTTGTTCACTTCTGTGTTTCCATTGCCCCAGCAGTACTGTTTCCTTTGACTTACTCATTCCTAACAGTTACCAAAACTCACTTTCTCATAAGTTCAAGCACCAGAAGAGTCAATCTGAGGGGGTCTTGCCATATCATAGAAAAATGTCCATACTCTGAAACCCAACTATCCTGATTTATTACTGACTGCAGTATCATAAGAGATATGGCTACTGAAGGAAGTTTCAAGGAAAGATAGAAATACTGTGAAAAACCATTGAATTCCCCAAGATACAACTGGACACAGAGCTGTAATCAATTGTAATAGCAGCCAGATGTAGAAACTGTCAGAAATCTTCCACAGAAAGTAGGAAAAATTTAAGGTCTTACCACTTCTCCCTGCACCATTCAGCCCAGCATTGGCACATTCACGTCAAATGCACGATCATTGTCCAGCCCCAGGAAGGAAGCACAAGATTGAAAGAGAGAAAGGCATGGATTAGGTAGGAAGACCAGAGAGCAGAAATCAATCCCAGAAGCAGTGCAAAATCTAATATTTGCAGTACTGATGTGCACAGGCAATTGCACAGCCAAGAACATGCTGCTAGACCTACAGTTACAAACTCAATCCAGCTGATGTTCACCCCTGATGGCACTGATTGAAGCTCTCAGTGTACTTTTTGTGAATCTACCTGAAAGAGAAGGAGGACAGGGGAGGTGGTTTCAACTCACAGCAGGCTTGATAGGTCTGAAGACTTCCTTTTTCTCTTCAGGTTTTTTAGGTGCACTTTCATGGCGCTGTGATGGCGAACCCTCTGATTTGGATGATGCTGCATGTGTCAAGACCCCAAAAGGAACACAGAACAAAGCAGATTAGGCAGGGAGCTAAAATATGTTTTCTTACTTCACTGTGGAGTGGGGAAGAGACGTGAGATGACTATAAGGGGTGTCTGACCACAAGACCTAAGCTTCACTGGTTCACTATTACACTGTCCCTGAAGGACTATACAAAAAACACCATAATCTGTGATTTGTATAGGTGCAACTGACCTGTGTCTGAAGCCAAAGTAAACAGTCACAGCAATTGTAAATCAAAGACTCAAGTGTGGCCACAAGCTGGAAAACCTCCATCATCATCCAACATATCCCAGCTGAAACCTATCCATTGCAGTCTGCACCCTGTCAACAGCCCCCAAGGTGACAGGCAACAAGTACCAAAATGTGCCCTTGCACACATGAGGAAGGGAGGGAGCTACGAGGGCATGGAGACAGAGCTATTTGTACTCAGGAAAATGCAGCAGTGCCTGAATCTAAGCTAAAGAACAATGTAAAAAAAGGGTTGACAATGATTTCTGCACCTACTGCCTTTCCCAAGCAAGGACATGTGGCCAAGAGGGTACAGGAAGCCAACACATCTGACACTGCATGCTCAAAGTCAGGGAACCCTGTGACAGTTATCACCTGTAATCACTGAGTGCTTCTCAGCTTAATAAAATTAGAAACACAATGTTACACAGAGTAGGAGAAGGACTTACATCTCATCCTGAACCGCTCTCCAGACCCGCTCTGAGAGCCAGGGTGGGAGCCAGGTTGTGAGCCAGAGTTGCTTGAGCCAGAAGAACTGCCACTGCCTGGCCTTGGTACAAGCTTCTCCACCCTTTCCCACAGCAGACGAGGCTCTATATTGCTGTATCAAGGGAGGAAAGAAATTCTTTGTCACACACACTTCAGTCCCAGATTCCCAGCTCTAAAATGAAACATCACTCTCTCTCAGTGTTTTGCTAATAACTCAACTGAAAGAACACTTTAACACTGAGGATCAGGGCATCAGTAATGCTTCACAACCTAGGCAGTGGCTCCCATTGAAATAATTACTACCTTATTTATGATGGTTAAAAAAAATGTTTAGGTGGGTATAAGCTATTCCTTTTATTTGGAATTACCTACCTGCCATTCTTATGTATCTAACCTGAAGCTAGATAACTCTCTCAGCCAGCAGGCAGCAGGCTTAAAATTGGGTCAGGAGTGTCCCCGGCACTAAACACAAAAAGAATACCAGAATACCCACACTCCTATCCAGTGAGCTAATTCCACAATGGCCTGCCCATGTTGCTCTGTTGAGCTCAGGAGTCAGTTCTCTCCTCCCCCTTCCTGACCTTGGGTGCTCTGTGTCACAGCCCATGAAAGCTTTGTCCCCCTATTTAAAATCTGGTTCTGGCTAAGAGGCCCGAAAGTTTCTGAGGTCTCTTGATTTTAGATGTTACAAGCCCTTCTGTTGCCAGTGATCTCCACAGTATACTCAAGCTGACCTGTTGCACCAAAAGGCAAGAAACTCATAAACGGCCACATTTTTTCCAAAATTTGAAGGATATTTGAAATTATTACAAAAATTACAGGGCAGGCAAGTCAGATGAGAAGAGGAAGAAAGAAATTTTGTCAGCATCTGCTGACACACGTGCTACATCAAGAGAAATCAATCATTACTGAAAAGGGATCCAGCATCATCTTCCTTTCACATCCTACAGGCATTGCCAAAAGCTGTCTGGAAATGTCTGGCTTCCCGTAAACCTTTTCCTTCCAATTCAAGAAAAGCAAGGGCAAGTAGGCTTACAAACCTCGTGGAATTTCTTTGACCTGCTTGGTTGTTTTGCTGCCCACTGCCCTGCAGTGGGGAATCACGGCGGGACAGGACTGGTGATCGGGACGTTGTTCTCACAGGTACCTTGGGAGAAAAAAGGTTGTGTTAAACCCACGAAGAGGATGGAGAGGAGAGGAAGATAAAACTTCTCCTGCCACAGAATATATTCTGAAGATCTTAACAGCATGTTCTATGTACAAGCTAGCATCAGTGAGCAAAAGCAGTAAACAAACACCCACAAAGCCAAAAGCCTTAGTTGTGATGCTGTTCAGAATTTGACTAGAACTCAAAGCTTAGTCTTAACATTAAATAGCGTTTAATGGTTATCACATGAACACGTACACGCCCCGCTACCCTCCCAGCTACTGAGACTTTTGAAAAGAATATGGCATTTTGACTGAAGCAGGGGAGGCACAAAGCAATTTGCTGAAACAGCATGAGAATTAGGAGAATAAGCTCAAGGGAACCAAACAAATGCCCAGGAATGGATCAGCAGAAGGCAAAGACTGGTGGGGGTGGGGGGGAGCAAGAATATACTCAGAAGAAGCAAATCCCAGTGGATGGGAGAGGGGATGGAAGGGGGACAGGAGGAGGAAATATATTGAATGTTTCCTTTTTGTTCAGATCCATCTCAATTTTAAATAAGTGTATGATTCATAGTTTGGGTTGCGAACAGATGAAGAGGAATATTAACTCTGAGCAGTAACCTCAGGGATATTTTGAATTCTTTCCTGAATATGGTAATGATTTGTTAACTTTGCATAATAAATTGTTTCTCTGAAATAGCTGCATTCTATAAATAATTACCAATTTTATATGAAGCTTCAATATTGTACTTCAGGTTGATTATCATTAACCCATTGACTGAACACCTACATTATGATCTGCCTTCCAAAATAATGTTACCAGTGCTGGCATAAGGGCACGGTCTTCCCAGTGCCCAGGGTATCACATCCTTAAGAAAACTGTAATTAATAATAAAAAAATAGCACACATCTGTCTTTCTACTCCTTACCCTTGGAGGCACCTCGTCACTGTCTGATCTAGCCCAAGCCTTTTGGGTGGGGTCGGGTACCTCCGACTTAGAGTCAGAACTCTGATTAAGCACTTCACTGCGTGAAGGTGGATATGGGTCCTGGGAACGAAGATGGTGATGAGCAAATTTGGGAGAAGGGTCACTGAAGGAATGGGATCGCGAGACAGGGGAAACATTGTTCTTGAGAGATGCCAGATGGGACCACTGTACCTTACAAGAAAACAAAACATAAAACATTCAATGCGCTCAGTATAACCGGCTTTCCAATTAACACAGAATAAAGGCAGGTGGGGCAGGCAGAGACAAATTGGTTATGGCATTAGGTAAGCGTGGGNTGGGAGAAGGGTCACTGAAGGAATGGGATCGCGAGACAGGGGAAACATTGTTCTTGAGAGATGCCAGATGGGACCACTGTACCTTACAAGAAAACAAAACATAAAACATTCAATGCGCTCAGTATAACCGGCTTTCCAATTAACACAGAATAAAGGCAGGTGGGGCAGGCAGAGACAAATTGGTTATGGCATTAGGAAAGCGTGGGGTGGAATCGATGCACTTAAAAGCAAGGCAAGCGCCCAAAGAACGTAACAGACTGAAAATACAGCACATATGCATTTTTTGTGTGATACGCTCTCCACATACACGTACACTGGTGCCCAGAGGAGAAGGGCATCCAATATCTGCACCATGAGCCTGAGTTCAAAGGCCACTCAAGACAGAAGTCACCTTCTGTTCCCTGGTCCTCAGTGGGCTTTGGCCAGGTCTCATGGTGGGCTGGGAAATTTGAAGTGGACATCCAATTGAAGCAACGTACAAAATTAAAGAATGCTGTAAACGGGGCAAACCAACAGACATTTACGTTTCCCAATAAATTCAGGGACTGGATACAGCTCAAAACTTTTGGAAAAAGACCATAACACAAAGCCTTTATTCTTTTACAGTTATTGCAATATATATAAAAAACCACAATATATATTGTATATAGTATACATATGTACAATGCATATTATACTTACACCATATATGTACTGTATAGTGTACATATATACATATTTATACACAAAGTACAAACACACACTTACATGCACACATATTCAATTACACATACTAAGAAGGCATAACAGTGACTATGGAGTTAAAACTCCATTAGGGTTTCCAGTGGAATCCAGATTGATCCTTCAGCCTACTTCCTCTTTGTGAATAAGCCTGTGTTTCAGAGTTAATTTCTAAAACTAAGGAGGAGGAGGAAAAGTCATAACTGAAGAACATGCTGTTTTCACACCTAATGATTAAGCAAAGCTTTGCTTTCAATCCCAGTTTCAGTAGGCTGGCTGTATTTGTTTTTATATTATTATTATTTCCTCAATTTTAATACACACAGCTGTTGAAGAGCCTGATTATCCTTAATATGAGTGAAAGACACAGACTTTAAAAGTAACTGGCACAGTATGAAGATACAAGTCCAATATTTTGAAATAGTCATAGAGGTTTGAATAAAAGCCAGGAAATAATGAGCAAGAGATGAAGTTCTGTCCTGATTTCTCCCACTCTTCCGTCTGTTCAAATTCTTCTGTTGTCCAAAAGAGTGGCAATACCTAGTCACAATCAGGGACGGTTTTAGCTTGCACTGTCATCAACAGACTTTATTTGAAAGTAGAAAATTCTGCATGGCAACAGAGGAACTAAATGCAGAACTCTACCGTTTAATTTAGCATACCCTAAATTGCTCAGAATTCATGGGCTATGTCTATGTTTTAGACAAAGGTTACTTTTCCAACTCATGCCATAACTCCTATGAGATCAGGTATCAAGATCTGGAGGCTCTTCATTAGAAAACTGCAGAACAATGACTACCATGCAGCTCAGTGGTTTCAACCTCTTCTTGATTTTCCAGGGGTGGTACAGAGCTTTATTTGGCAACTGCAGGCCTACCAACAACAAACTTGCTTTTCTTAGACATGTTTTGCAAACTCTTTCGAACAGTGCTCACACTATTAAAACCCACTTGTTTAGTTAGCTTTTTTCTGCAAGAATTTTAAAAACCAAGCAATTGCCCTTTTTTCCTGAGCATCCTTTTTAGTAGTAAAAACCTTGCACAGAGCAAATTCTGAATTGTAAAATGCTCTGCAACTGCCACCAGCATGTAACCCACTGTCACTGCTGCACAGATAATAATGGGATACAACAGTTCTGGTCTAGCTCTAACATGAAAAAAATCCAAACCAAAAAAAACCCACCAAACCCACAAATCCATCAGTTTATCAATAAAATAATCAAAAATAGACAAAGAGTGAATCTACAGAACAAGCTGTTTTGTTTAACAATACTACCCTTTACAAAAGGCTTTCTGAGTGCAAAGATCTGCAAATTTGAAGGAAACATGTTAGAACTTCTGCACTGCCTCCAGGCTCACCAAGATTTTCCTGGGCACTTACCTGGGGCTCCATTGGCCTCTGCAGGGCAGGCTGAGCAGGTTCTGAGTTTCCATTGGAAAAGGACTCTGATCTTGAAGGCACTGGTGGCTCCAACACTTTGCCCATCTGTTTAGACTGTGCTTCAGGGGAGCCCTGATTAGTTTTTCTAAATCTCTCCTCCACCTAAGCCAAAATAAATGGAGGTTAAGCCTTGAGTCAGTAAAACCAATTACAGTAGAAATACAAAGGGGAGAACCACCTTTTCTTTACCACAAAGAAAGCAAATACACTTAGGGTTTTGCAGGACTTTTTCCCTACCACCTTTGCCAGCACTGTAAGTTCACTGAGTGAACTACACCAAAGCTCCAAGTACGCTGATATGGATAATCCATGCTAGGAAGAGAGGAGATGCAGGAGGTAGCAAGACGTGAGATAATATGATGAAAAAACACTGTGGGCCTTCTTTCTGCCTAGACTAATTATCCATCAGTACTTTCCTCACAGATAATAAAAAGGATACATGTAAACAGAAACAACTTTACAATACAGAAGTACATTTCCCACTGCTATCCCTCTCTTTAGTTGCCCATCTTACGCAACCAATGGTTTTGGATTATCTGCCTTCCTGTGCTTCTCTCTTCAGCAACAGAAGAAGAGATAGGAGGATATGTTTCTCTACCAGCTAATACTGGAGTCTGTTCAGTTTTAGGCACAAAAGTGTAGGACTTATCTCTCTTATCAAATACTCTCAGCACAAACTCAAAGGCTGTAGAGGACAGTCCCATCAGCTTGTTTCCTGTTCTCAGGAAGGTGTAGAATTGATCTTATGTTAACCTCAAGAGCTTGCTGAGGGGAAGACTAAATCAGAATGTGCTCATTCCTCAGAAGAACATCAGGCAAGGTCCCCATGCAGAAGCATCACCTCTTTCAAGGCCACAACACCGAAAACAAAGTGAGAGGTATGAAGGACACAAGATGGAGGGAGGCTACAAGCAGAAAGGAAATAGCCTCTCATTTCCTAAGAAAGTCTGCTGCTAGATCCAAGGCAGCATGTGCCAGGTAAGATGCTTCTGAGGAATGCTAAATTCCCGATATTTTATCAAAGCACTAAAGATCAAACTGGAAGCTTGGGATGATTTAATTTGCTTTAACCCTTGTGCCCAGAGCACAAAATCAGTATTGGAACAATTTTCTAATGCTCCCTAGCAGTGATGGTCTGGAGAGACTGGCTTCCAGAAGCCAGGAAAGTTTCCAGACTCCTTGCCTCAGGTGGGTTCCTTCACAAACCCAACCTGCCTCTGCATTCCAAAATTTGAGGATAGTACCAGATTGCCTAATAGGGACAAGCAGACAGGCAGGCTGCTGTAAGGTCTACACAAAACACACCATGTCTTGGGAAGTATAACAATAATGGAGGCAAGCATCTTCACCACACAATCATTTTCACCACTGTGTTCAACTTCATAGAGCCGTTCTTTAAAGTCTAAAAAACAGGCCAGACTCCTTGTTATGAATAGAATAAGGAAAAGCCTCAAGTCCTTCTGTCTGAAGAAACAGGTTTTCACATTTGTAGCTGTAGATGATAGGAAGTTTCTTCCACAAAGCACATAAACTGCATGAGTGGCGTGTCCTCAAAACCAGACAAGAAGTGGCAAGGAGATAGAGTGCATTCCTGGATAGAAACAGGTCCTATTCCAGTCATCTGACTGTCTGGATGTGAAAGTGATATTAAGTTCTAAGCGTCCTGCTGTTTCCCAAAGCCAATCTTAGAAATTCTTTTCCTTATATCCTCATTGCTACTGCAATGAGGAAAAAACTGATCTCCATTAAACTTTTCCAGTCGGGAAAGTTAGTCCACTACAGCTTACCATCCCAACGGTCAGCATCTCTGTCGGTGGACACTTTCTCTGTAGAGCAGTATGGCTGGAAGCATGAGGCACAGAACACTCATTCCAACTCACTATTTTATGTAAAGAATGTCAGAGTTAATGTCTGCTGTTAGGATTAACTGGTGCCATTCCCACTGCCAGGTATCAAGACATTATGGCTCTACTTCTGTAACACTTTTCAAAAAGACTATTACCCAACAATCTCTGGGAAGATCTGACTACTAATCAATTTTTCTGTCTTTACTCTTTCAGGCTAGAGCAATCACAAAAGAAAGACTACAAGAAAAAAACAGCTGAGTCAGCGGTTCTCCTAAAGGATGTAACACTTAAATCTTTGTGAGTTTCTCTCCTTTTCAGCTCTGAAAGGAAAATGAAGCAGATACAGTTCTGCATCCCTCCAAATCCCAGCCAGCATTCAGGCTGGACAGAAATGCTAGACTGGCACAATGCTTGCACTGCAGTGGGCCAAGAGCACGCAACAAGGACAAGAGGGCTGGTTCCACACTTGCACCATCACGTACCAGACAAGTCTGAACTTCTTTCAAGTAAGAAAGACATATCAGATACTTCAACCATCAAGCAGAATGGATGAGATAGCACAAACATGGTTTATTAAGAACTTGGACAACAGCATCTAGAATAAACTAAGTTTGTGTCCACCAAGACCAAACAACAGTACTTCAAAGGCTAAGAAGCACTGCTGGATGAAGCTGAACCGAGAGCTATTTTATCATGTTTAGCAAGCCTAAATATACTTTCTGTTCTTGTTCCAAAACGTATTTACCTAGTTCCCACATGCAGTTGATTAATGCCATTAAGAGCTTTGACTAACATTGCCCAGTCTGGTGGTTTGTGGGCAGTATGGTGCTCAAGGGAAACGTAAGAACAAGATCACTTAAAGAGAGCCAAATATACATCAAAGAGGCATTTACTTGCTCAGCAATGTCACTCATGGACTAGTGAAGACAGGAGACCACCACTCACTGAAAGAAACTGCACTTCAGATCAACTTGTGAGTGCCTGAAGTCCAAGAAGGCAGCACCACAAAGTTTCAAAAGAGAGGCACACAATCTCAGAAGAGAATACTTAACATTTCAAAAATGAAACTAATGAAATTCAGGTTTGTGTTCATGAGAAGGATATTTTGAAAAGTGTAAGTTAAAACACCAAATGTGTAAACATGTGCTGAGTGTTAACATCCATCATAGGTTTGTGCTTTCCAACTGCCTCTCAATTTCGAATCACCAGTACTTGCCAGAGACACAGAGCACTGCACCAATGCTTCCTAAGAAAACACGTCTGATGAAGCACAGATGTAACTTCCTGACATGATACTTCCAAAACCTGGTCCCCTTAGCCTGCAGCCTTTCAGACCTTCTTTCCAACTTTTACACCTCAAAAAGTCTAAACTCCAGTGATTGCAGAAGAATCAGAAGTTGCCCTAGGGCTTGAAAACCAGTAACCAACAGTTTAAAATACCCTGCCCCTTACAAGTGATGCTTTGGCCTCCAACAATACTGTTGGAGTCATGCTGCTGCCAGCAGGCAGAGAAGCAGTTAGCAGACTCCCGTTCACAAGCAAGACTTACCTCACGTGCTCTTTCAGCAGGCTCATAGTGGGATTTTGGCTCAGGGGTATGATAACTTTGTTTATTTCTTTCTTGCTGTTGTTGCTGCTGCTGCTGCTGCTGCCGCCTGTGATCGTGCTGCAGTGACAGGAGGTAGGCTTGCTCCTGCTGCAACTGGCGCTGGAGTCGCTCTGCCTGCCGGTGTTCCTCCATCTCCCGCCATCTGTATTCCTTTGAGAGAACAGGTGAGGAATTCAAGACATGACGCTGACTGTATGGTGGATGTGTCCCTACCAATCCCATTAAAAATGCACCTTTCTGGTTGCTGTTGCCTTTTTTGGTTTTTTTGTTTGTTTGTCTTTTTTCATTGTTAATGTGTAACCAAGAGCTAAGTTAGACCCATATGATTTGTGTTTTATGTTGGGAAAATCATGAATGTACTGCTAAGCTTGACATGATTGGAGAGTTATGTCAAAACTGATTTTTATTAAAGGGAAAAAAGAGCTGTTTATACTAAATCCAGTGTAAAGCTCATAAAACAATGATTTAGACCAACACTAGGCCATTGTATCCTGGGGTGGATTTACATATCATGTGTGCTTTTGATCTGCAACACAAGCACTCTAGTTCTTCACTGAATGCCAAGGTCTGTTCAGAGACTCGACCACCACACCAGAACTGTTCCACTTTAACATAAAGCCTCCTCTTATTGCCCAGAAAGCAGTGTGACCATACAGCACTTCTCATATGTGCCTGTCAGCCCACAACACTAGCATAAATGGCCTTTTAATCAAGCTCCTTTGTTGTCATACTGTCAGTGCAGCTGTGCCCGACTGAGGGAAGCCTAGGACTGGCCGGATAAATGGATCCTATAGCTACTGAACAAAACAGATACAGTGCTTTACCAGTAACATGGCCTGCTCCTGGAGCAGCTGCTGCTGTAGAATTTCCAAGTGCCGCTGCTCCTCTTCTAGCTGTCGCCTGATATACTCCTGTCACATAGAAATTACCCAGCAATAAATTTATTCAAAAGGAATGCATCAGAACCCCCTGGGTGGAACACCACACGCTACTACCCCAGTTCAGCTTTATTGAGAGACGCACTTCAGGATGGATTAGTGCCTGCAGAACAATTTAAGAAGCCCTGCCTCCTGAGCATTAGATTTTGGCCTCTTCTGTTCTGAAATTTGCACTCCTGCAAACGTTGCCGGCACAGGCCAGAGCTCATTTATGTATTTTGGAAGTGGTTTCAAGAAGCAGCATAATGCACTTGAAGGTTTTGGGAAGTTAAAACACAGCAAATCTGACTCAACACAGCCAATACAAAGTCACATGCAAGTTGTATTAAACATTAGTGTGTTGCACTGGTGCGATGAACTGTTAGCAACAGCTAGAGCCAGGCATAGTGTAGGCAGAGCTGGAGCAAGCTCCCCCAGACGGGCTCTGCCAGGCGCAGCTGGGCCCTGCCCTGCCGAGTCTCCCCTGCCGCCCTCACCAGAAGCCTCTCCTGAGCAAACGCTGCCAGCCTTGCTGAATTATGCGATGGTTATGACACAAACAAACATCCACCAGGAAACAGATATTAGACCAAACTGACTTGCTCTTGCCATCTAGCCATCTCTTCACCTGCAGCCTCAACAGGTCAAGACATTTACCCATCGCTTCACCTGCACCCTAGAAGAACTCAAACTCTGAAGCACCAAACCCAAGCTGGTAACATCCTATCATGCAATTAATGGAAGTATGTAACATGTGCATGCGCACACACACAAGCACACGCACACGTTTACAGTGTATGCATAAAGAAATTAATGGATCAGTGATACAGTGATGGGAGTTATAGAAAGTCTTGTGACAGACTGATGAGATACACCATACTGTTGTTACGCACATTGGCTGAGCCACGGTTTGAGTTAACAAAAATTCTAAGAGAAAACATGTCTTTTCTTCTAAAAAAAAAAAAGAATAAAAATTGAGTGGTTCAGCTTGGCCACACCAATTAACCATTTGTCATTACTGGCACTGTGCGTAATTAGCATTTCAACAGTTTAAAAAGCAGCTGGGGGAATACCCGGTGTCTGCCCAAAAGCAAATTGCTATGCTGTAATTAGAGATTTTCCATATATTTATTCCCATTGGTTAGTCTTCTCTCCTTTTGACTCAAGAATCTTTGAAACATACACAAACACAGTAAAATTTCCCAGTAACACAACCATCAATGATCTCAAATACAGTGAATTTACGTGAGAAAAAAATTAAGGTATGTCAGGCCAAACCCAGCATTCCTGAAGTTAATGGGAAATTTACAATCAATCAGCCTCTAGGACAGAAGTTTTGGCCATTTATTTGCAATCAGTATTTTGCAGTACATGCACAGTAAGTATTGCTCTGATTATCACCCTGATTAGAGTTATTAAAGTTATTATTTTAAAACATGCAGATTCCATGCATAAATATAGCAGCTGAATTTCACGGTTTAGCAGGTTTCTTAGTTGTACTTTCAATGTATTAAGGGCACACTGGCATAACTTAAGGTTCACTTGTTGCCTGAATGGGCATACATTACTGATTTTAAACAGAGTAAGAGAGGGAAATTACATATTGAAGTTTTAGGATGGAAAATCCTCTGCAGCTCAAAGATTCCATCTCAAATTCAGAGCAGTCGAAGTTCATGCCAATGACCAATTCTGTGTGCCAGAAGCTGACCCACAACAGAGCTGCCCTTCTCTTGGGAGGCCTTCTGAACAGGGGCATGTCCTGCAAGAACCACTGATCCAGCAAGACAAGCCTAGAAACAGTTTTCAGCCCCAGTGATGATTTTGCCAATTCTGGTGATTTTAGTCCAGCCCAGGGCACGAGCTGAATTTAGAATGAGTACTGCAACAAGACTTCTTTTTTTGAGATAATATTGAAGCTGCCAGAATTTTCCATAAAGCCCTACAAGCCTATGTTAGTGCACTTGTTGTCAAAAAGAACAAAAATGAAAGAGTTAGTGTTAACATTGCCTCTAAGCTGATTTAGGCTTAATACTTTCTAAAAAATTAAATTAGAACTTAGAAGAAACAAACCTATTGCACATATATCTGTATCATGGACTCACCTGCTCCCTTTCTACCCTCCTCTTTTCCTCCTCTGCTCTTCTTCTCTCTTCCTCCTCCTTACGCCTCCTCTCCATTTCTTCCACACGTCTTTTTTCCTCCTGTTCTCTCCGCCTTTGCTCACGCTCTTGTTGCCTTCGAGCTTCCCTTTCTCTTCTTTGTTGCTACAAAAAGGGAAAAGAAACCACAGAGTTTTACTTTTGTTGTTATCAAAGAAAGAGGTGGGGTTGTTTTCCATGGTGAAGAGCGGGATTTACCAGGACTAGCAAGCTCTGCAACTGAGTGACAAAACATTTTATGCAAGTGTTCACCAGGAAACTAAACTCATACCCAGCACATATCTGTCCCTAAAAGCCAGCCTCACTTGGACTCTCTGGTTTCTTCATGCACACACACAAAGACATGTACCATATTCCTGATGACAACCAAAGTGTGGAAACTCACTCCTCTCTTCAAGACAGCCTAACACAAAGCCCAATCTTTGAACTGCTGAACTCAGAGATGACAACTTTCTTGAAATCAACAACCTACTTGTTGCCAGAAGGGAATGATCAGCCCTACTGAATCAGCTAACTCAAATGCCAACTATCTGAACTTTCTGTAAGTAGCTTGTCTCTTAAAACAATTCATGGTCTGCTAAGAATTTTGTAGTGCTGGCCCAACAATCAAGCTTAATTTAATGCACTGCCCGAAACTTTGACTAAGAGAAAAGGAACACTGACCAACAGCACCTCAGCTCCTCCCAGAACATCAAAAGCACCTATATGTAAAGGAGGAAAACCAGCTGAAGTAAGATTTATACTAACACAGATAAGCTTCCATACATGACCCAAATACAAACTGGTACTGATTAGGTCTGCTCAAGCCTGAAAAAAATCTGGAAAACAGCTCTAGAAAGCATGAACTGACTCATTTATGTCTATGGAGCACCATGTATGACTTCAGAGAAGACATTTTAAATGCCCATATAGTCGTGACCAATTCTTCCTGCACTTCAGCATAAGCATCCAGTTACTCCACCTACCTTGAAATCCCAGGCAGCCTCCCACAACTGCCTAAGTGTCAAAAGACCCAGCTGTCTCCTGTTCAACCATCAACTGGAAATATCACTACATTTACTTTCTTTATAGGTTTCTATAATATGCTAAAAATATGGAAGAAATTTAAACCAAAAAATAGCATGCAAAAATTTAATCCCAAAACCAAAAACCTAATTGGTTATCCCTTATCACGTTTATGTCAAGGTTAATAGTATCCCCAATTTCTGTTTAAGCAAAGCTGCCACAGATTTGCCTGTCTTAAGGCACTCCAAATAGTCTTGCAAGAAAGAGCACTCACACTAAGCTTTAATTTGGGTTCACAAATCCAGTTACTGGTGTGAGTTTCATAGTTGTGCTCAACTGAAACATCAAAGGCCAATCTACACTTGCTGTGTTACTTCATGAGATGAGCTTTCTCTGCTTGGAACATTTTCCTGCATTACTATGAAGCAACTGAAATATCAACAGCCTTTCCATCTTCTGGAATCTATACTGACATGACGGTGGAGAAGAAATATTAGGGGGAAAAAATGGTTCTTGGGGTTTTCTGAGCTTTTCTGCCAAGAGAAGTTGTGGATGTCCCATCCCTGGCAGTGTTCAAGACTAGGCTGGATGGGGCTTTGAGCACCGGAAGGTGTCTCCTGTCCATGGCAGAGAACTTGGAGCTGCATAGTTTTTAAAGGTCCTTCCTACACAAACCATTCTGTGATTCCATCAATTAATAGCACTAAAATAATACAGGCTGCTTTCCAATTCTCTTTCATTAACCACAGTTTGGGGGAAGATGCAACTTTCCTGAAGACCACTGTTGAAATACACCCACGCTCTAACTATCATGCCCTCCTTCCTGGTCCACAGCATCATGCTGGGTTCACTACCACCTTCTTGTGCCACAAGACATAAGCTCTTTTATTCCCCACACTTTCTGTATCTTCTCAGAAACACAGCTTCCTTGCTCTTGCATCTCTTCTAACTAAATCCATTTACCAGCCTTTTCACTTGTGCTTAAGCCAGCTCTCTTCAATGAATGTAGATATAAAAATAGCAAAAGCGCTGCAAGGCAGCTACAGCACGCGGTGCATTTCATAGGTTTCACTGCTTCTCCTCCCTCATTTTTTAACCACTGTAAAAGGATTAAGTAGGCACTTTTATTTCTGAATATATGCATCAGTGTCAAGCAATTTCTACATTTAAGTCAATATATTCAGGTCCTTCTTGGCTAATCAAGTCTGACAGGCTTTTGTTTAAGAAAACTAAGATGTGAAGTACAATAATTCCGCTGCCTTGAGGATCAAGAGACTGCTGACTGGTTAATATAATATGCACATCTATCAACTCAATATTGTGTTGACATTGTTAAGTGGATCTATTGCAGATCTCAGGATGGCATCATTCTTACTATAAGGAAGACAGGCAAATTCATTGCTTCTTGAATTAATTCAGAAGTATTCAGCAATAATTATAAATAACTGAACTTAATATGAGGAAAAATAAGCAACAAACTGATTAAGAGAGCCTGTTTCCCATGGCAGCACAAAATAAACAAAATCAATTGTCAAAAGATTAAATTTTTAATGAAACTTTGATCCAGATATATATCTAATTCAGCACATCAGCAGGTATTTATTACCCAGCAAAAGAGTAGGGGGGAAAGAAAGGATTTAAGTCAAATCTCACAAATGTGCTACTGCCTATGCGGCAAAGTATGCAGGGAGATCAGGTTTCTCAGCATCACTTCCACCATCCCATCAGACACTGCCTCAGCCTCCTGCCAGGTGAGTGGGAAGAGAGGTACCCAGCACTGCAGGAGCCTACACAAACACACTGCATGATCCCCTTATTCCCAGCCCTAGATGTAAAAGAAAGGTTTCACTCCCTTTGCACGGGGTCTTTGAAACCTCAGCATCAAACCAGTGGTCACTAACAAAGTGGAATTTACTTTTAACACACCGAGGGAGAGGAAACCTACAGTGAAAACCATCTCTTGGGTCCTAGTCCACATCTTGTCAAAGCAATGCCAAAGCTGTTTGGTTGCAAGTTGGGTTGACCCAGCTTGGCTTCAGAGCCAGCCCTGACTTTCTTGCATCCATCTGTTGGCACAAGGTTGCCTTCCTGACTGGCTCTAGCAATTCTTCCACAAGGACACCAAAACCCTGATCACTGTGTTCCTTAGGCTTGCCCAAAGGACAGGAGAGGGACAGGGAAAACCATTAGTTAAAACCAATGTCATTATTTCTACATATAAAAATTTGCCTTCTAAATTTAGTTTGTGTCATTTTTAGATACTGTAATTTTTTGTCATGCATTACGAAAAAGGCCTGACATAAAACACTGTTGTCCAATAAACAGCAGGTATAGATCTAGATTCCTGAATTTATGGATGCATATCCAGATCTTCTTTCATTTGGTATGGTACTACCAACTTTCTTGCACATGTCAGATGAAAAGCTTATTTCCAAGGAGCAAACTGTTAAACAGAAAACAAGGCAAGAACTCTTCAGAGAAATGTCACACATGCCAAACAGAATTTTGACAGAGTCCATACTACCTCAAATTACTGCATTTCACAAAATGGGCATTTACTAGGCAGACAACGTTAAAAAAATACAAAGAAAATACAGTGTCAGTACCCTAGCTCCTTATCTGGTTTTAGGGTGCAATAATGATGATCTCATAATGGAACCTGACATCTCCAAACTGGAAGTCCATGCAGCAGAGCATGATTTACCAGGAGGGGGCAATGCAACTACACATGCAGTTTGTCTATACCAACAAATTCAGGCCCTCATTCATACAGTGAAATGCCCAAGATAGATACAGATCCTTTAATTTTAAAATCCTAAAATATTATTACTCTGTCTCATATTCAGAAGAAGACTGATGATACCTATATTAATTATTTCTTTCACAAATAATTACTTAGCCTGGTATCAGCTTAGAAAGGGAATTGGCAAGATTAATAAAGAGATTTCTGCTTTGTCCACACTAGTGATAAACCAGAAGTAGAACTTCTTACTCAGTACCAATCCAAGCTGCAAGCAATTCAAATTAAGTAGATAAGAATAAGCTCCCCTTCTGTAAAAGAAATAAAGCCCTGGCAAAAATTGCCTGCAGGTACACCTACATTAGCATCTTGGTTCAGATCAGGAGTGCTCTTTTGAAGTGAATCACCCAAACATCTCCACTTATCCAGTTTTGTTTCGTATTTTGAAGATGTCTTGGAGTGCCAACCACACCTCTTGGATGAAATTAAAAAGGCTGATACACTCCAACCACAAGCAGGCACAGAGTCTAGACCTCAGCCAGTCCAAAGGAATTCCTCCTGTCTTTAAACACATGAAGTCTTCAGGTCCTCAGCACTTTAATTATGGTGCTCCATGATCTGCTTCTACAGGACTGTACTACTTGCCAGTGTAGCTATAACCTACCACTTCAAAAACGTCCATCTTAGGTTCTCATAACCTGGGACAGAGACACCATTTAATGAATCTATCCTGAACTGTGGAGGTCCACAGAGAATGGGATTCTACCACGGCCAGTTCTGAATTTCCTAAGCCAGACTCAGTTTTGCAAAGCACAAATTCAAATTCCTTCTCATACCCAGCAGTTGTCTCCATGTTGCTGAACAAAATCACAGGATCACATTAAAACAGCCAGAAACAGCCAGCTCAGATTTCTTGTTTAAACTATCCAAACACCTACATAGTTGATAGCCTTTATATGTCTTTTAAAGGAGGGTTGGGGGTAGGACAAAATCCCCTTCCCAAAACTCTCAAGTAATTTTCAGTAGTTTTGCCCACATGTAATTTTCACCTCCTCAGTAACATATAAACTACAAAGTTCCTGCAACAACAACTTTTAGAAGTCACCTATATGCCTTTTAAAAAGCAATCTTTTCTCTAATACTGCTGAGAATTACAGTTTCTGGCAGATGTCCTAAACACCGTTCCTGTTACAGTCTCGGTCAAAACTGTCTAGGCTCTGTGCCAGCATTGTAAGAACAAGCCCTCAATTTTAATTTAGGAAGTGGGAAGGGGGGGGAAGCATATGCAAGTTGTTCAGGAAGATTATCTAATGCATAAAATTCTACCAAAGAATATTAAATAGGTATATGCATACATACTTTTACACAGGCAAAAATTACAAGAAAGCAAGTCTGGTAAAAATATCAACGAATTTATGAACGCCCTGATCTTCAATGCCTGACACTAATCTTGACTTCCATTACCAAGCTCTTCATTGTTTACTGGCTTCATCAAAACAGGGGGGTGAGTTAAGGACAAAGTGACAACATTTCAATATTTTGGCCTTCAATTGTGTCACAACACTGATGTTTATCTAAATTTGTGTCTACCACCCTTCCCCCATCCAAAAGAGCTTGTTTTGGCTGCTGTTTTGTTAAAAATCACTTGGGATCATACATTTTTCCATCATGTGGGGTTTTTTTGAAAGCTAAATGTGACTATTTTTTTAATGCACTTGATGAACAATATGCCCATACCACCACCTGCAAAAGGAAACTTTTGTAACTCACCATTCCTATTTATGCCTCCAAGGGAACCAGGCAGAGGTTACAGACCCAAACAAGGTAAAAAACTTTGATCTTACAAATTTTACATGTTTTACCGTGCAACCTTATTCAGTAATACAATCTACATTACATGCTGTTTTGTGGTTGTGGAAGCTGTCAGTTTTATTCTGGATTTTAAAAAGCAGGACTGATTAAACATAACTTTCAGGAAACTTCCTTTTCTTTCTACTTGCTCATTCAGCTGTAACTGCAACATCCCCAAATGTTCAACCCATGCAGGGAAAATGGTTCATTGCTTTGTTTCCACTACTAGCAGCAGCAGCTCCTTTATTTTAAAAAGAAAATCCAGATTTTGAGAGTTGCACTGATTACTAAAGTTAAATGACCTAGATAATTTAATTGTAATCCTCTTCCTCAACAAAAAAATACTGCCTGCAGAACCTTAGAGATTAAAGGGGCATTTAAAAGAAATCATTGACTCCCATACTGAGAAAAATTTGAGCGGTTAAGCAGTAGTTCAACTTTTGCCCACCTTTGACAATACTGATGTCTTTTTTTCTTATTTTCCTAGTATCTTTTTTTATTACTTACTCCCCCACAAACAGTCTAAAAACAGTTGTAAGTGCTATGAGGTTTATCTTGGCATTCTCTGAAGGGTGGGGAAGAAACAGAAGAGAAATGGAGTTTATATGCCTTCCCCTCATTCCTCCTATGGATTCATGTGTGACTGCATCTTAGCTACCAATCCCTCCATATAGCAGCATTAAACTCATTTGCACTTTGGAAAAGAGGGATAAGGAGCATAATGTGATCTGGAAAGGTATTTGGAACTTTGTAGTACTTGTTATGCAAACAGGTCACGGGATGCAAATCAACATTTGGTCCTGGTTGCATCCTCATTAAACGTTACCAGGATTTGGAAAACCAGACTGGGTGTAGTTTTTCCATCACTGCTAAGTGAAAGGTTGAAACAGACTCAAGCAAGAGGTCATTTAAGGACAACTGGAGTTTGACCCTGTACTTTCTGAAGAGCCAGAAGATTGGTTTCACTTCAACTCTGTGTATACCCAGCTCTGGCCTGAAGAGCTGTTTTGAAATCGTTCCACCTCTGAAACTCACACTGCATATTCCATCTACATATATATATCTATATAAATGCACATGAGATCCTAAGAGGTGAAAAGTATGACAGAACAATATTGTCCATGTACATTCACTTTCTTTTATCTTCCAGTAGTGTATAGAAATTGTATGCTTACTGTACCATGGAAGTATGATTTACATTTGTGTAATTCCTGCAGAACTGTAATTTTAACACTGATTTACAAAACATATTTATAAATCTACCTTTAAAGGCCCCTTCCAATACAAATCCTTCTATTATTTTATGATCTAGGTGGTTTTTAGCCATTAAGTTACTGTGCATGAGTAATACATTAAAAAACAGACTTCTATCTACCATGAATGAGTGCTAAAAACAGATGTTTGAGAAAGCTTTAAAGCAAAATCTGAAAAAAGTTACGGTTCCCAAGAAAAGTACTCTTGAGAGAAAAATCCACCTGGGAATAATTTGTCTCCTCTTCTCTACACCTGCCTAAGCCTAGAGAAAGACCAAGAAATAGCCTCTTCCCCAAAAAAAACACCTTCAAACAACTCAGCTCTGGCTCCTGTTGTCTTCATAGGAGCTGCTGGATATTCAAATGTTTTGGAAGACATCTTATATTCAAGTAGCCAAGCATGGATTTAAGTGCTTTGCTCCACATTTGCAAGTGGATTTTCACATGATGCTTTCTTTCCTAAGATATCCTGAGGCTACAAGGAGTTCTTTTTAAACGGGTGCAGGCATGGGCAACAAAAGTGGGAGAGGGGCTCCTGCACCCCAAACTCCAGTCTCTTGTTTCTACCTCTTCTAGCCGCCTCCTCTGCTCCTTCTGCTGCTCGATGCGTTTCTGCCTCTCTGCCAGCAGCTGCCTCTTGTACTCCTCCTGCTCACGGAGCTGCTGCTCCTGCAGCAGCTGCTGTCTCCGAAGGGCCTCCGACCGTTCCTTGTTTTCCTGCTGCAGTCTCAGGAAATCACGTCGGAGGGTTGATTCTCCAGGCACATTGACAATGGAACTGCAACAAGAGGAAGTTAAAGCCTTCTGTGTGATAAAGCCTGATGGGCCATTAAAATACCTTTGCCAAAGCAGGGGAACATTAATAAAATGTATCATGATGTTAAAGTTTAATCTCATTTCTTTCGGAGCAAAGACACTGGATGTATGTCAAATACACGCTCTCAGTGGAAGGCGTGAAATGAGGCCAAGCAAAGTAAGGACAAATGCTAACATTGAGGAGACCCTGATCAATCATATTTGCCATAAATCTCCCTCCATCCAGCGTTTGTTGGCTCAAAGTCATAGGAAGGGGAGGTTTCAAACCTTTAACAGTCACAGCATAGGTATTCAAACCCTTTGAGTGGTTTTTGCATTCACTTAATAAGAGACAGAAATTTAGCATGCTGATTTATAATCACAGACCTTGGGACTTACTTGGCATGGACTGCCCAAAGCCATCCCAAAAGCAATTATTACCTTGGCTCTCCTTCTTGTTCAGGCACTTCCTCCTCTTCTTCCTCACTTCCACTATATTCATACTCCGTCTCATCTAACAGGAAAGAAACAAAGGCCTGGATAGTACTTGAAATTTAGGGCAGTGGGGAGCTGCAGTAGCACCTCAGTAAACCAGCTCCTGTCCCCCATCAGTGAGATCTAGCACAGACCCTAGATCTCATTCTATATATATAAGCTCATCTTCCCAGCGGCACAGTGGTTTGGAGAAGACTTCCAGCAAATTCTCTGAACAACACCAGGTTTTACATGTAACACAAGACACCTGGAGAACTTCAGCACCACCTGAATAAGGAGAAAAGGCTGCCCAAAACATTTGCTTCACAGCTCTTCTGATGGGTTATTTCCTGTGAGTCTGATTTACAGCATCATTCCAGGAAATGAACCTACCACAGACTGAAGAAGGAAAAGGCATAAATGCCTAAATACTGTTTAACGTTTGTATGGAAGTGGCCAACAAGTGAGTAAATTTAATGTATCGAAAAATACAGCACTTGAAATGGATACTTTCTCTGTAAAGGACTGAACAAAACAAAGCCTTCTGATAGTCAAACTATGAATTAAAAAAAGAACTTTTTAAGGATTTGGACTATAGGAGCTTCTCTTGGGGTGGATACTTAGAATGCAAAGCAGGACAAAAATAGGCATTTTTGACAAGTTGCAAAGACTTGATTTTTAGAAGCTGCATACCTTTCTCTCCTCTCTTCTTCCTGGTCCTGTCTATATGGTCCTTAAGCTGGATTCGGACTTGCCTTTCATTTGGCTGGTCACGTATAAAGGGATGTTTCAACAGTTGTTCTGTAGAAGGTCGCTGCATGTAATTCTTCACTAGACAACCTTCTATAAAGCTGAAAAACTTTTTTGACCTGAGAAAGCAGGAAGGAAAAAAAAACAAAACAAAGCAAAAGATGAGCATTAAAACTCACCTGAAGCATTCTTCTGTTCTTCCTTAAATTCATTTCCCCAAAGACCATCGTGTCCCAGAGGACAGTACCAGTGCTGCCTGCTAGTGTACCTCCTAAACAGATCTGAGTGTGTCCCAGCTGAGCATTGGGTTAGAGGGACACAGGATGACATGAACATACTTGGAGTGCTCAGGTGCAGCCCTAGGGTAATGTACTCTCTTTCAGAAGCAAAACTGCTCTGAAAGTCAGGATCTGTGTGTGAGGTAAATCATGTAAACTCAGACTAGCTGCTTCTGGATCAGAGCTGGATAGAATCCAGCCTGCTTGGAGCAGATGCAGGGCAGTTCTGGGGTGCCTCCACCTACCCATGCTACAGACAGCCATATCTGAAGTCAGGAGAACTGTGTCTGCCGTTCTCCTGACACAAGCAGCACCACACTGCTTTTGCATGCACCTGGGTTCACAGAATTAGATCTGCCAGATTTTAAGGTTATTTTATTTTTTACCTTAAGAGTCACATACACACAAAAAAAGTATAGAACAATAGGTGGGTGTTGGTCAGTGTTGTCTGTTCAACACAGGCACTTTGGCTTAAATTCACCCTGACACAATTTAAGGGCATGAACTAAACTAAACCCCTCCTGCACACAGCATAAAGTGACAGGGAATGGAAGTTAGCTAAGTTGCTGCACCACCTTCCCAAATCTGCACTTCATTTGAACTCTTGAAAGAGGATCTCTCCATAAAGAAGCCACCAGACAGGCCACCTGCCAAAATCCAATAGTGGAAATACTCAAAGTTGCAGTGAGGGACTGAAACAGGTTGCCCAGAGAACTTATGGATGCCCATCCCTGGAAGCCTTCAAGGCCAGGTTGGATGGGTTCCTGAGCTACCTGAACTGATGGGTTTCTGAGCTACACAGATGGCATCCCTGTCCATGGTGGGGTTTGGAACCAGATGATCTTTAAGGTCCCTTCCAACCCAAGCCATTCTATGATGATTCTGCAACTTTGTCATCTTTTGGCCTATCTTCTCACAACCTGCCGCTGAGCACATTATCAAAATAGTTGAGTGACAGCAGCACTGCCTTGGACTGCTTTTTAATGGGTAGGTGCTCTCAACCTGCTCCAGTGCTTGGAAAGCAAACATCCTCACTACATGGTTAGGAGTAAAAACAATTATTTCCATCTATCAGTTAACTTCCCTACTGTAATAAAAAAGGCTGAATCCAACATAACATGGTTGTTCAGATTTTTTTTATTCCTCACGCCTTGAATGTTATTATTTCACATAAAAAGGTGAATGAAAGGCCAATGCAAATAGCGTATATGCATCTCTATTCCCTTAATATATGCAAGTATAAAAGGCAAGTAAGAGAGAGTGATGCTTTGACAGTATACAAGTGCTTAAATAAGTCAATCCAGGTAAAGCCCAAGCCTAGCAAGCAAGCCAAGTTTCAACTATGTTGATAT
>VZUA01006124.1:18769-35218 GCA_013401035.1 Horornis vulcanius
AAAAAAAATATTAAAGCAAGCCAAAAAAGTCCGCAAAACTCTGAGTATAGGGTAAAGGCTCCCGTACGTGGCTGATATAATGCACAGATGCTCCTGCACAGCTCAGCTAAAGATCTTTTCTGCTCAAAATGACTTTTAGGCCAAGCACTATTTCATTTCCAAAATGGCAGATATGGTTTTCCTTAGTTGTCCCACATGGGCCTATAAGGAAGGTCCACAGACATGGCGCTGTGTAGCACTCCATAGGCATGGAATGCAACCAGCTGAGCAAGAAGAATGAGAGGTCTGCTGGAGGTGATCCTCTCCATGAAGAGCTACCAGTACTGCTATTTTAGTTTTTGTGAGAAACTGCTGCTTGCATGGGCTTGCTGTAAATTTATTCACAGCAATATCCAGCGAAACTCGGTTTCCAGGAAAGAAGGAAAGGTCATGTGTGGCTGGGGTGGAGTAGAGAGAGATAAGACATCAGTCTTCATGTTCTCAGCCCCTAAGCAACCCTACAAAAACATAGCAGGAATTGAGGTGCCATGGGAAATGCACATCTTAGGGACTGGATGAGGTGCTGCATGTAAACATCATTCCCCAAAAGTGGGTTTCTCTGTGTTAAGTAAATGATGCGACCCTGCATCATTAAGTGCTTTACATGTCCTGGAGGAAATGAAAAAAAAAAATCAAGAATTCATACTAAGTATTGCCTGAAGAAAGTACTTTCCAGTTTCCATTTAGGAGCAACTACATTTCTGGCATAATTAGGCACAGCTCATATTCTCCAGAGAAAATGTGATGAAACACAAAGTGCAAGAAAAGAAATTAAATAGCCCCATGATTAAATCTCCACCAGCTACCTCCACACTAAATCTTTCATACGTTCACCTCCTAAAAAACATTTCTTACACTTTGGGGGATTCTTTCATATTCTTTTGGATTAATTAGAATCTCTTCCAGTAACATTCATCACTTAGTAATGATTTGTTTTAATGCATCTGCTCACAGCATCACCTATCAATGGGAAAAACATTTCCAGAGTGCAGCTATTGCCTGGCTAAATCGTGGTCAAAATTGTGCAGAACACCTTAATTTAATAACACAAGGCTCTGTACATGCCTTCAGTGCAAAAATGAACACAGAAGGAATAAAATCATGTTCATGCTTTGCATTTTTATTGTGCTTCACACACTCAAAAATGCCATATGGGATTTACCTCATTAATCCTTTCACTACCAGTATGAAAAGTATAAATACTGTTTTGTCCACACCTAAAGGGACACAGACAAGTTTTCATAAGGCCTGAGCCTCACAAACCCCTGTCTGAGCTGTACACATTTATCATCCAATAAAAGGAGGGCTGTGGTGAGTTAGCCTGGCCACTCAGCCATTTACTAGTAAAGCCAGAAGGCTACTAGACCAACACTTGAAAAATCTCCCAGATCTGTTGTTCATACAACTTTCCCATGGCCCATAATCCGTGGCAACAGTGATCACTCTCTGCAGAATCCAAGATTTCAATTCAAAAGTAATGTTTTCTTGGCCCTGTGGCTGCATACCTAACCCAAGTGTAACTTTCCATGCTGGTTCACCCTTAAGTGAGATAATTCCTGCTCTGGCTGTGAGACACCTACCTTTGGTTAGAGCAGAAGGCAGGATGAGACGTGTCCTAACATTTCAATTGAGGATACATGGGAAAATCCACATGTGAGGGCTCCCATGATGCATGAGATAGGGTTTTGGGCAGGCGCATGAGTAGAGGGTGATTCAGAGACAGGACTTTGAGAAATTAAGGAGGAAGGAGCTCTTCAAATGGATCTACTTTTCACCTACCAGAAGACAAAATAACTTAGGTCCCTTGCTCAGTGTCTGGGGCAGATGTGTGGAAGAAGTCCTGTGATGACAGGACTGGTGAGAGAGACAACTTTGCACTTGGGTTTTACCCTCAACACAAGGTTTCCTGTTCATCTTTGCCCTAGAAATGTCACAGACCTCTCATGCCTCTCAAGGGCACGAGAGGTACAGTCTGAATGAGTGGGAAGCAGAGTAGAATAGCAGAAGACATTGATATCACAGTTTCCTGAAGTACTTTTTTAGGGCTTGATAACAAATAACATACCTGTGGGAAGGACAGGTGGGAAATCTGAAGGCAGAAAAGGTCAAGATAAGTACATGCTATGGAAAGAGAGAAGGGAAGAGGGACATACCAAAAGAGAAAGAACAAATCTTAAGAGTGATTAATTTACAGTGACAGAAGACAAATGGAGTGAAACTTTGGAAACAATGAAGATAGGCACAAAAAAAGGGGAACATTCTGCAGGTAGTCATTAAAGTGTTTGAGTGAGAAAGTACTGGCAATATAAATCAGAATGCCATCCACAGCATTCCAGCACGTAGTCTTGTCTGCAGCAGTGACCTGACCCAGCCTGGGACATGCAGTCACAACCAGCATTGCTTCAGTTCAGGTGGAAAGCTTTAATACAGTTATGAGGAACATTCTTGCACTGGACAATGAGAAGCATATTTTTGGTATGGGTCAGTGCAGGGTGGGATGGAAGAACCATAGCCATTCCATAAAAAGGGTATTTTAGCATGTTTTCCTTACAACCTCAGAGAACATAGGAAGCAAAATTAGAGTAGAACCAGAACCATAGAATCACAGAACATCCTGAGGCAGAAGGCACCCAGCAAGACCACCGAGTCTAGCTCCTAGCCCTGCACAGGACAACACCAAAAAACACACCATGTCTCTGAGAGCATTGCCCAAACCCTTCTTGAACTCTGGCAGGCTTGGTGCCATGACCACTTCCCTGGGGTAGAATAGAAAACATATAGAATAGAAAGTGCTCTGCCATTTTGTTGTTTAGCTGCCAGAAACAGAGTGAAATCTCTTTTTATTAATGGCATGCTGGTGTTGTTTCCTAATTTTTCTTGTGCCTCAGATTTCTTTCCAGGCTTTTATTCTCTTTTGCCACTAGTGATGCCAATTGGGGCCGAAAGTGCTATCAGTTGTTCAAGCAAAGAACTGAAAAGTTTGAATATGGAAAGACTGAATATGAAGTACATAATCAAGTTCCTAATTCACCTCGTGTCAGTTTTCTTTTTTCTCTATGATCTTAAACACTGTCTTTTTCCCAGCTGGTACTTTGCAACTTCTTTGCAGGATGTGCTGGCACATTTACTCCTTTTTATGCTTTTTCTATGTTGTTGGTTTTTGGTTTTTTTTTTCTTAATTCCTCCACGATCTTCTTCTGTATCTCCATTTAAACCACTTCATGTTGCTTAGCAACACCCAGAATGACACCAACAAGGTACAATCCCACTGTTTCTAACAAGTCTCACCTTACAAGGAACACAAATATAATTTTACTTCACACTCCCAGTGAATTCACTTCCTTGGAATGGCACTGATCTCTTACTTATGTCTCATTAATCTGATGTTTTCTACGACAGCTAAGAACAAGTCAAACATGCAGAAACAAACAGTGTTTCATAGGATATTTGCATCTTCCAGTTTTGCTCTGTTTTGTTCTGACATTATTAACCTGCAGAGGTAATACGAAAGTGAAAATAAGAAATAATGTTTTAGATCCTGGTTTTCCCAATGTGCAGATCCAGGGACTCTGATTAACATATAAATGCTCAAACTGCTACACTCAGTTATGAACCCAAACTTTATACCAAGCTGGAGCTGTGATTGTGAGACTGAAGCCTGTCCACAGATCTAATTAAACACCATCCAGATATTTCCAATAAACATCTTTAATATCTCAAATTTTATACCAGACTGCTTTCTTCCTTAGCACAGTAGAACAGAAACACAACAAATGGGCTAAGCTACTTTTTATTATTATTATTAATATGATTTACAATTATTTTGGACAACTTATTTAACCAGAACTATTATGAAGATGGGGCAAGAAATACAGTAACTTATCTGTCAAAAGCTGTTATCAGTTCCAAATCACTGAAGAGAAATTTTTTCCACAAAAGATCACATACAAAATCACAACATGAAACACTCAAATGCACTTCTGATCTTCACTGAAATGTTCAGTTTCTGAAGGGAAAACAGAAACTGATTTTTTTGTTTAAAAATATGCTTTTTAAAATCAATTACTGATTTAAAAGTTTTTTCATGCTTTGAAATCTGAATACATTCGGGATTTGATATTTACATATTTTCCCAGAATCATAACAAATGTTTTTTTGCAAAGTCAAGGCCTGTCCCTGAAATAGACTGGGAAAAAATTACATATATTCTGTAAAATTCCTTGAAAAATAACTTTCATTTTCATACTAGCTTCAGAAAGAAGCCAACTTCCAANTTCAAAATAAATCCTTTGATCTCCAGTCCTACAAAACTTCAATTAACTATTTGATTTCACTAGGCTTTTGTTCGGCCCCTGGGATCATGTAATGTCAGCCCTGGAGATACTTTAATTCAGCAGGCAGATGTCATGATGAATAATACTTATTCAGCCAACTAGAGCTTTTAATTAGGTTTTTTTAGGGTCTGGTTCAGTAGCCCTTACTCATATTGAGTAACATTCACTGCACAAATAGTCCTGCTGTTGCATTAATCATCAAAAGCACTGGTGAACTAAGCCCCAGATAAGTAACAACTCTTAGATTTAACCTAGTATGGCAATTTTGCCCCAAATATCCAAATACCTCCTGACATACAGAAATGCTTGATTACTGACAACCTATTGAGCAACAGTGTGCTTACATAATATATAACTATTGTTACACTGTACTACATTTTTGTATTTTTATTATTGGAATCAATGTGGCACTAAGTGGCAAAACTGAGTCCATGCTAAAACTACGTATTCCTCTGTATACTTCCTCTTCCAACACATCTGTGAAACATAACTAAGAAATCAGGTGACAGACTGAATTCTGAGGTCTGAATACGCAGAAAAAAATTGTACCAGTCTAACACTAGCACACAAGCCTAGTACCTTCTAATGCTGAATGTCTGGGTCGTCCTTGGTTCCTGGAATGAAAACAAAAATCTGTACTAGAGCTGATTTACATTTTAAAAAGTAAATCAAGAAATTCCCTCTGTTCCTAGATATCCCTTGCTTTCCAACAAACCCTCATATGTAAATAAAGTCAGGATAACTTACCAGGAAACATGATCCAACAAATAGTGAAGGAAAATCAGTACTACTTCCTCAGTATTATGTTTCTCATCGTCCCTTTTCTCACTTCTGCTTTAACTTCCTGTTCTACACAGTGAGTCCTCATATGTAGATGGATATATACAAATATATGCCCTCCCTGAGTACATAAAGGATTATACATGGTGACTAGCCTGTTCTCATGGTGACCCTGCTACCAGCTGGTCTTAAAAATAAATCTAAATGAATAAAAATGGCTTAGAATCAACTCCAGCTAAGACACAATAAAGCTCTACTCTCAGTGAAGAAGAAAAGAAATAGACATGTCAGTGTCTAAACTTGTAATCTTAAACTAGCTGGCGTGCAGATGTATCATTTCACATTGCCCTGGGCTTGCCCCTTCCAGGTTGCATTCATGTGAAATTCCCATGGATGAAGGCAAAAGCTACTCAAAATTATAGTTTATTTAGAGTCACAGTAGCAGCCACAGCTACAAGAGCCGAGTTATTGATGTTAGGTGTAACAGTGATTGAAGAAAGCTCACAGTTTGCATAGTGCATATCCACTGTCTGTTCTTTACAGGAGAAGCCCTGCTGCTACCTCACTGAAACCTCAGGGTTCAGAGAGCTAGATCCAGCCTAAAGCCTGTACAGCAGGTAATCCCTGTGCCCCTTACTGTGCCTTAAACTCCTCTCTGCCTAATGCATCTCATTCAAAAGATGAAATTATTCCCTCGCATGGCAACTTTTCTGAGTTCTATTCCATATGTAGAACATTTCTCTTTTTGAGAGGGTGTTAGCAATGTCTTCATGTTTTCCTGCCAGCCCTGCCTTTCAGTATGAAGAGGTGTCTCTGTCACACAGGACATGATAGGCAAAGAATTGCTCTCTAGCACGTCAAATGTCTGACAAGAGTTTGCACAAGGTGGAAATGACACTTGTTTTACACATCAATGAAAGAAAATAAGGAGTCTCTAAACCAGGCTTACAGGGGCAGGTGCCCTTTGGATCAACAGGTCAAGAGAACACTTTCCACATGACCAGATCCTCTACTTTCTGAAAACAATGCAACTGCAATGTTTAGTCAAATAACAACTCCGACAATAGGATTAGCACGAGAAACAGTGGGTGTAGAGGCAGCCTAGTAACATGGAGCATTTTTAAATCTTGATTTATTTCTGCTGTTTGTCAATCTTTTTCTCTCTGTCTTTTTGTCCAGACAGCATACACATAGAGCATGCATTTATTTTGTTGTCAATTAAAAAATATGGGAATATTAAGAATTTAATCCTTCCACACTTTTCATCCAGTCATTTCCACCATACATTACGAATACACCAAATTAGCCCCAAGCAAATTCATGCATTCCTAGCAAATTAAATACATCGATGTTGACAAAAAAATGAGAATTCCTATTGCAAGTATTTGTCACTTAGGTCATATTTTGGTTTTAGAAACTTCAGCTGGACTAATCATGTCTAAGGCAAATTAAACAACTTTTTATAAGGCTAAACAGTTGGAAGTATACAACAAATGATATTTCAGGCTACACAACTGTCTGCTCAAACAAGAGAGAAGAAATCTTTCTTCTTTGCATGCTTGCACAGCAGCAGCTGGCATCTAGTCCTGGACTGGCAGCTCCTGCCTTCTCACCCCACAGACTTGCTGTGAGCAACCCTGCAGACTGGTAGATGAAAAAGAGGTACAGTATTACTGTGTCTCCAACAAATACACTGCATCTAAGCTGGTTTTGAGGAATGAACTTTGAGGAAGTCGAGAGACTTGCCCCATGCTGTTTAGCACAACTCAGAGTGGGCCTCATCTTCCCAGGACTGAAAGCCACCCAGCTTCAAACCGAGTAGAAAGCCACAGTCTGTGGAGCTGTGCAGATGAAATTGATTTGGAGGATCTCTGGCACAACTGTGCTCCCCACCCCTCTCGACCTGACCCTGGTGTAGGCATACAGACCCACATCTGCTGCACAGCTAGAGAAAACACCAGTCAGAAAGGGTTTGGGATTCTCCTTTTGCCACCAACAGCCCCAGTAACACCATTTCACAGGGAAAGGAGCTTCGTGGCAGGTTCACAGACAGGAAGGCCAGCCAAACCCTCTGTTCCACCCTGGAGGAAACAGACCAACAAAAGGCTACAGTGGCTCCAGAAAGAAAACCTCTGTATTAAAAGCCAAATAACGCCGAGCTACAATAATAAATACACACTATCTCAACCAGGAAATACAGTGTGAAAGGTTCATTAAAGTTCAGCTTCAGCAATAACAATATATATACCGCATCGGTTCTCCATTCTGTCAAAGAGAGACATCCCTTTCTGTCCATAAAAGAAAAACCCGTTCAAACCACATCCTATACAAAAACGCTACTCTGACAACAAATGCAGCCGAATAGGAGGGTCTTTGATTTCCTCCACTGAAAATTTAGGGGGGCTTTCTCTTGCCTTTTTTTTTTTTTTTTTTTTTTGGGAGGGGGGGTTGTTAGGTGGTTTTTGTTGGTGGTTTTTTGGGTTTTTTTTACTAAAAGGTTCGTTTAAAACGGGTATTAAATATATAAAAGCGGGCGCTGAGGCGGCCCCACGTCCCGCCGCGCACCTGTGGCACGCTGCAAACGAGAGAAACACGACAGAGTCCGTCCCGCGTCCCTCCACGGCACCAGTCGAAGAGAAGGGGGGTCACCGGGAGAGGCTACTTGGCGGCGGCGGTGGCGGCGGTGCCGGCGGCGGTGCCGCGGCGCTGCTCCATGCCGTTGGGCAGGAACCCGGCGATGATGGGCACGGGCCAGATGAGGGCGGCCACGCTCCACACGATGATGACCAGAGTCATGAAACACGCCACCAAGGTGGACTCGATGGGCTTGCGGTTCATCCGCCAGCCCGGCTCGCCCTTCAGCTCCTCCAGGCTGAAATCCAGGCAGCAGAAATTCAGCGGTTCCCCTTGCAGCCAGTACTGGCCGGGATCGGCCGCTGGCGGGTAGGAAAGCGAGGAAGAGGAGGAGGAGGCGGCAGCGGCGGCGGCCGCGGGGGGCTGGGGCTGGGTCTGGGGCGCGGTGCCCCGCAGCCGCCCGACCCGCCTGCTCCGCACCCAGCTGCAGCCCACACAGAGGCGCAAGTCCTGCTGGGCACCGCCGGCCGCCAGCCCCAGGTGCTCGATGAGCAGCGGCGGCCCCACGCGGTGGAAGGCGGCGGAGAAGAAGGCCCGCCCGTGGCTGTTGGTGGAGAAGAGCAGGAGGTCGCACTGGATGCCCAGCGGGCGGCTCCAGCGCACCAGCAGCGAGCTCAGCATCTGCCGCTGCACGCTGATGTTGCAGTGCGGGTCCTCGGCCGGCTGCGGCTGCCCCTGCGGTTGGGGACGCTGCTGCTGCTCCTGCTGCTCCTGCCCTTGCTGGTCCTGCCCCGGCTGCTCCTGCCCGGAGGTGGTGGGAGCGGAAGGGAAATGCTCCTGGCTAGGGGCAGCCGGCGTGCCCGGGCTGTCGGTGCTGCCTTCTTCCTTGCTCGCTGCCCCGTCGAGGTCCATCTCGAGGCTGGCCAAGGAGCGGGAGGAGGAGTTGGCAGGGGGCAAGAAGAGCTCCTGCTCCTGCTCCTCCTGCCCGCTGGCAGCCGCAGAGGGGCTCCAGCCCTGGCAGGGCGGCAGGCAGGCGGCCAGAAGTGCCGGGAAGAGCAGCGGCAGCATGGCATTAACTTAGAGCCGGAGAGGAGGGAGAGGAGGAGGAGGAACGGGAGGCTGCATGGCGCTGCCGGCTGCCATCTGGGAAAGGAGGCACAGTGCTCTCGCCGAGCGAGAGAGAGAAAGGGAAAGAGGGTGGAGGCAGCCGCTCCCGCCGGAGCTGGAGCGGGGTAGCCGCGCTCCCTCCGCGGGACGCAGCCCGGCAGCGGCCGCCGCTGTCCCCTCAGCCTGGGAGCCTCTCCCTACAGGGACCCCGCTCCCGCGTCCGAGGGGAGAGCCGGAGCCTCCCAGCTCCACCGCCGCCGTCTCACCCGCGGGCCTGCCGTGGTGGCCGCCGCTGCCCCTCCTCGGTGGGCAAGGGCGAGGAAAAACGGGCAGCGCCCTCCCGCCGCCGCCTCAGGCCGGGCCGGGGGGCGCGGATCCGGGAATAGCATCCAGGAACCGACTGCACACGCTTGCACTGCGACTTTATAGGAAGGGGACGGGACGGGACTGCGGAGACACGGAGGGAGTTTAAAGTCGGTGGCTGCGCCCTCCGCAGCGGTGCCCTCCAACTCCGGACTCGGCCCCAGCGGGGCGTTCAAACCTGGCCTTGAACTGCAGGCATCCTACCCATCCGACGGGCGCTGTTGGTCCTTGTAGCAAACATATGAAAGAGGAAGCTGCTTACAAGCAGCACAAAGATCCTAAGCGTGGTAGCCGTGAGATTTGGCAGCGTTTTTGAAACGCTGCTTTACAAGCACGATATTTATAATCAGACCAGATAGTCAGGCTTGTTTTGTGACCCTGTGCTAGTTACAGTATTACTCTTGACACGGTTTGAGGCTTGCTATGTTGCAGTCTGACACTCGGAGCCTCGGGGAGGGCCAGAGCTAATGACACAAATGATGAACGCTTCCTAGTCTTTACTTGGAGCAGAGGATAGGATAGAGTTACATTATCCTGGCAGGCATCCAAAACTGAGACTGTCTTCTTTGTATCTGTAGCCCTTGAGAAATAGAGATGCAAAAGAGGTACACTAGTCTCTCCCAAAGGATAGAATTGAAGTCCATAAGGCTCGCCTTTGAGATTGGCACTGGCCCCTTGTCAGACCTGTTCCCGCACGTCAAAGTGACACATGGACACATTCTTACTTGGAAAATGAGTTCCTGTAGTATCGGTCTCAAGTCCTTCAGGTGAGTCAAGGTAGTGAATGAGGATCAAAAGTGAATTTTAAATTTTATATTATTCAACATGAATGAAGGTAGTGAGTCGGGTTTCTTTTAAAACCTGTGCCTAAATATATCATGACAAAATCCAGAATTATTTGCCTTCTATTCAAAAGATATCTGAGCAGCAAAATGTGTTTGTTTTTGGTCCCAAGTTCATCCAAAGGGTACTGGCTACCTATAGTTTGGCTTACTACGGAGAAAGATGCCTGATAAAACAGTCAAAGCAAGCTGTCTACTTCCAATTCTGAGCTGAAATGTTGCAATACAGTTAATACCTTTCTCAGTGTCTCTTATTTTAGAGTTCTCTGGTATTTTTTATTGCCTGTTGAATGTGTCTCTACATGCTTCTCTTGATGTTGTTTGTCATATCCACACTCCCACACATTTGTGGGGCTGTAGTATGTCTATAGAGCCCAGACCAGATTAAGAGAGGGCTAATGTGTAGCAAGTAATGCCAAAACTGCGTGGCCACTGTGTGCACAAATTACATTGCATTGGGATTTTTGGCACAAAGGACTGGAAATGAAACTAAGCCTCATAAATAAGATTTAGCTCCTGAACACTGTTGCAGTATGTGGGTGGCAAATGTTCTCAGGCAGAGCTTCAGTTCTTTTGGTTTCCACTCCCAGCATCCAATTGAATGCAGCCAGGGGTATTTGCAAAGAAATTGGAGGGGGGAAGACTTGAGCTAAGTTTCTTTTTCTACAAGGAAGGAAAACCTGCCACAAGAAATTGAAATGCATTCAGCCTCATTTAGACCTCCACAGCAAAGAGCTAAAAGACAGCAATTTATTTCAGGTTGGAGATGCATGGGTGCCTCATACCTATTCCTCTTCATCAAGGAATAATTGACCAAGTGGGTGGAAGAAGCAGAAAGTGGGTTAGATCATTGATTGAAAGGCACTGTCCAGCAGGGCCCTTTACAGATACTTTATTTCTAGGTCTACCACATATAATTAATCTCTGTACGGATTCAGTCACTCAAAGAGGTTACAGCACACTTGAAAACTTTGTAAGCAGAATTATTATATAGCTCTATTCTGTTGTTTTCAGCCATAAATCTCAAAGAACAAAGTAGTTTGATGACTGGGGAGGCTGAAGCATAAAGATATTGGGGACCAGCCAAAGGTGACCTAGATGTCACAGGCAGATCAGAGTGCAGGTTTTGCAGGTTTGATTCTATAGCTATATCTAGAGCTATAATATGTACCATAGGTCACAGTAGCATTTGACAGTATGGTAGAGGAGGTGTGAAGTGGGCTATAATGGTAAAATTTTAGAAGGGAATAATGAGGTAACAAGACAGTAGGAGTTTCATGAGACAGACTGCAGAGCTGTTGGGAGGGTGACAATTAATAGTAAAGGATGATCAGACTCTTTGGAATTGTTTTAGTGACATTTTAACTAAGCATTTTTAATAAAGTATTGCTTGTGAAATACTTCAAGTAAGATGAAATCAAGAATAAGTATTGCTGCCCAAGTGCCATTAAAATTGCTTCTCATGAGGGTGCTGTTTCAGAGCCTCAAATCTCCTTCTGCCTTGTGAAAATTGATCCTAAGCAGATACTGATTGCAAAAAGAAATCCATAGTTGCATTCAAGTCAAAAGCTCGTGATGTTCAGGCAGTGTTTCTCAATTGAGCCAACTCATGTTGCTCTGCACTGAGGAAAGGGAGTAACTGTGTATCTTTTCTTGACAGAGGATATGCTTTTGAGGTTGTCATTTCTGAAAGGAGTTACGTGTGGGAGAGAAGACAGGAAAGTAGTGGAGTGCAGGGTTGGATATGCAGCTGTAACATCACAGAGATATTTTTCTGTGGAAAGACTCCTGCTGTCAATTACAGGGGAAAAGATGTTGGGAGCAAGTACATATAGTGATGCATTACCAATCCCTGTAAAAGTGCCAGGTAAATAGGGAGAATTTCACAGTCAACAGCTGGAGAGGGAGGCTGGGCCAGGAGAAAGAAGTTGGTACTTGAGTCCTCTCAGAAAAAAAGCAGTTTCAATTCTGTGAAAGGAGTAGGATCAAATCATCCTGGGAATTCTTCTGAGAGATATACTTGTTCCTAACTGAGGAAAAATGTTTCTGCGATACAATTTAGAAAGCTTGGTTGGCTAGTGGTTTCACAGCTGATGTACAGGGAGAGTCTCAGAGTAATGCAAGGAAGTGAATTGATCATGTAGTGTCTGTGGAATGTGTCCTTTGAAGAGTCATCGATAATCAGTGGTTTGCTGGTTGAGGAAGGAGCTAAGGGATGTTTCCTACTGCCCATCGAGGTGTTTCTTTGATTGTAAGTACAGTAATCAGTACTTTCACTCTCCTCCTTTTTGCTTGGTATTCTTGTGGATTTGCCAGAAGTTATTTGTGATGAAATACTTAAAGGCCACTGAAGCTTCTGAAATAGATAACAGAAGCTGTTGGGGCTAAGCAGCTTGCTATTGCTACATCATGTCAGAACGATTTATCTGCAGAGAACAGAGATCATGTGCTGCACACAGCAAACCAGGGTTTTGTACCACTCTTCACCTGAATATCAGAAGCCCAGTCAAAGGGAACAGCCAACAAGCAGGCCGACAACAAGGGCATAATCTCTCCAGAGAAGTCAACACATCTCTCTCCGTGAAGACACTAAGCTCATAATTTCAGAGGCATTTATATCAGCAGCAGATTCTGCCTCTGCACCACCCTCTCAGATTTACAAACAGATGTCCCTGAAGCCATAGAATGACCCACGTGCAAGAGCTGGGGCAGATGACTGCGATTTTTAAATAACTTTGACAATCATGCCCTATTTAATTTAAAAAACTGTAAACTTTTTCAGCCCAACCTTAACCACAATCTTTAACCCCTTATCCAGATCACCACACACTCCTTCAAAAAGCTGTACCTGTGTAGCTGAGGGAGTGAGGCAAGGGAAGGGGTTTGAGCAGTGATGGCCAGGGCTGTGTGCAGGGATGTCAAATGGGCTCTGCTGGGGCTCCCGTGGTCTGCAAGTCACACAGGTGATGGAAGTGTGGACCAAGGGAAAGCAACCACCAGTCAGAGCTCCTAGAAGGAGTACTGAAGAGGAGTTATACATGGCAATTACTACAAAGTGGAATCCATCTACAAATACGATTGCTAGAAATCAGGAAAACCTTTTTCAGAGCGTGAGGTTGTATCAGTGATATAGAGGGCCTGGTGGATGAGTGCTCTGGGAGCTTTGAGAACCGCTTAGGAACTCATCTTTGGTATTCCACTAGATTGTGTGTTGTACGAGCACAGACTAAAAACACTGTTTCAATTCTAAAGATCAGTGTGAAATATATGCAGAGAATGCTAACGGGAATGTATTCATACACTTTCAGAACTTTTTTTGTAACATGCTTTATATAGGTTGAGGCTTTTAGATAAACATCAAAGGGAAAAAACACCAGGAAAAATAGACTCTGTGGGAATGGGTATAAGACAGTACTCCAAAGAACAAATAGAATCTGCACTTCCATAGCTGAAGGTGATCTTGAGGTAATTGCAAATTTCATTCCCCCCCACTACAGGGTGGATAGGTCTAGTTGGCCTACATAGAGTGTTAAATGTAGTACTTTCATGTATTCCATTTATACAATGAAGTTTTTAAGACCAGATTTAACATGAAGAAGTGTTCCGGGAGACTGGATTCATGTTCTTGCCTAGGTTCCCATTTGCAGGTTGATCAAAACCCTCACTCATGTGAAACTTCCTCCCAACTGAATTTCTAAAGCTTAGGCAAGATTGAGCCCTGGACTATATTTATTTTGTCTTGTAACTACCACGCTTGCTTATTTTATATTTTATTGGCCAGGAGCCTGATTATATTTATAACCTATTTGCCTCATATTTATCTCACCAGCCAACCTATCCAATGTTGGAGCTTGGCTGGAACTGGCAGATTTAGGATCCGATACGTTGAAAAAAAAAAAATCCAAATTAAATGGTGTAGATAGAGAGAGCAGCAATCTGGGTCATTTTAAAGAAACCTCAGATGAGACTAAAGGGCAGTGTAAGAACTTTGTTCCCACCAGAATATACTCACTGCAGGACTTAGGCTTAGTTACTACCAGTTGCTAAAGGGCATTGTAGGGCAGGTGTGACCAGGTGTCAGACTTCATGTGTTCTTGAAGCACAGATGTTCTGAATGTCTAAATGATCCCTGGGATTCTGAGAAAGCCCTGAGATGTCACAGCCATTCTTGAAGGAAAAGAGATCCAGTAAAGCAGTAGTTGTTTAATGCCAATGCTGTGGAGGTAGCAGGAATGGAAAAACATTTGGTGTGATTACGTATTAAATTGTTCTGCAAAATATTTGTACATAAAATAGCATTGCTTAATGACTATTTTATGAGTTTGCCTTTGGAAAATCTAAACATTTACTACAATAATACATTGAAAAATAGCTCCCTGGAAAGCATTTAATTCTACAAATACTTTGTTTNGGACAGTTCTCCATTAAGAGAGAGACTTAACCCATATTCCATCTTCCAGAAGGGCTTACACAAAACTGCAACTCTCCCCATCCCAAGGCCACTCCACTTGAAAGGAGGTAAAAGACCTAATTTAAAGCTCCTTGCCTTTCAGTCAGCAGGAATTTGCTCCTGTTTATCACAAAGCCCTGTGGATTGAATCTCCCTTCACACCTCTGTTGGGACACTCCTGCTCATATGACCCTGTTACTGCTGAGCATAAACAGAATTGGGCAGCGTCTTCAAACAGAAACCCAGGCTGGTTTCACTTCTGTGCTCTGTTTCTGTATTTACCCCACTTGCAAGCTCCTGAGCCAAGAGCTGAGACAGCTCAGTGCTACAGCAGTACAGTGGGAGCTGCTCCCAGATCAGCCTTTCCTGGTAAGTAATTCAGTTGAGGCACCAAATTTTTTCCACCAGCAAACCCAGTGATATCCGCTGAGAACAACTGAGGTACTTAGAAATTATTGCAGTTGAAAAATCCACACACCTGATGTAACAGATAAACATCCTGGAGACACTTCACACCAAGTTTTATTCAAGACTAGCATCTGAAAGGTTCCCCAAATTCAAAGTACAAGCAGCATCTCAATGTCCAGACAGCAAAATATAAGGTACAAACCTCAAGACACAGTGCAACCAGAACATCTGCTCAATGCCATGCAATTCAAAGTAACCACACATCAGATTACTCTGATCATTGGTCAGTTTGCAGGCAAAATATCTCTGTACATTAATCCAGGGCCAGAAGTACAGAACCAGTAAATTACTCTTTTTCCTTCCTTTCAAGCTGCAGACATACCCAAGATTGTAAATCACATTATTTCCTGTCAGTTCTCCCAACAGGAATGTCTGACTAATGTTTCAGCTTTGTGGTACTACAACACTAAGTTTTTTTTAATTGAAACAGATACCCAGCTTCCCCTCCTGCTTGTCATTTTAATCCCTGCCAACTTCCAGAGCTCCAAGGGCAGAAGACTCCCTTTTCCAATTACACAATAGGATAGTATTACTGCTAGAAGCTGCAGCAAGGGTTGAATTATTGTAACCCTTGGGTAATAAAAAGTACAGTAGTATGTTAAGTTGTGGGGTTCCCTTCTCAGCTGTCAGCATTCACTTTTTAGGATATTAGATGGGAAGGGGAATAACGTCTGACCTGGGAAAGCCCAGAGAAGTTCTGCACTCATGACGTTTCCATCAGCTGCAATCTGTTTTTCCTACTACTTATTTTCCCAGCAGTCAGCCATTATTAATCACTCAAACCTCAAGTCTTATACCTTTGCTAAGCTGAAGCAGCTTCATGGAAGTCAAGGGTGTCAAAGCTTTAATTCCTAACTTTTGAAGAACTCTTGTCCTGGTTTAACAAAGTCAGCATATGAACAAGGTGGCTGATTGCTTTCAGCAGGACCCTGCACTCACAAATGCTGTTCATATCATCATCTGTATGATATTACGGACTCACCTTAGCGCAGGGGCACACAAGTAAGAACAAACGCCTGTAAGCCTGGTGCGTTGAACAAGCAGCAGAAGAACACCAGCTCTTCAGAGAAAAAGATTTTCTATTTTCATGCAAATGTTCCCAATGTTCTGAAGCAGAAGGAGATGCTTAGAAAATACATGCAGTACAAACTGCTTGTACTCTAAGAGTTTCATATTCACTCAGCATTACCTGCTCTTTCCACGAACTAATAATCACAAAACAAGTAGGAAACGTAGCCTCTGATATTATGTGCCTGGTTCTTTGCTGAACTGACCAGGTTTGGAAGATGTGCCTGGATATTTATGGTATCTTGACTTGATTCTGTAAATTAAAGAGGGATACATCTCAGCCCTAAGTTTTTTATCTTAAATTAGTTTGTGGGATTTCTTGCTTAAACCATCATGTCAAATGATACCATTTCTAATATAGACAAGTCTGTCACCCACATCATTGCAATTGCCCTTGGCTCTTTTTACTATCGCTGTAATAATT
>VZUA01006127.1:0-14431 GCA_013401035.1 Horornis vulcanius
TTTTTTTTTTTTTTTTTGAAAAACCACGACAGCCATACCCATTGGTGTTTCCTACACGCGCCTTGCACTCTGCTGCTTTAAGGGGAGCTAAAAACAATTGAATGAGAATGTAAATGCAGTTAAAAGTAGTTTTGAGGCAATTTGGCAATGATTGCTAATGGCTAGCTTCTTCAAAGGAGGATAAATTTCAGGATAAATTCCCTGTGAGAACAGATAATCTGTGACAAGACTACATTAATGAAAAAGATCATAGGGTAACCAACCAACATCTTAGACACAATCATTTGGTTTCCAGTCCTCCAGATGACAAAATAATACTGTTCTCTGGCAAAGAAAAACAAAAGGTATTAAAGTCATTTAAGGCAAAGCAGAACATTTTTCAACTGGAATTTTCATATGGTGACTGCTATGTGAATCAGGAAGCTGAGGCAGGGAAATTTAGGGCTGGTTACAGGTAAGACCATGGTTTATTCTTATGCATTAAACTCTCAGAAGCTGTTCTGATTTAAAACTCTCCAGAGCAGAAGCTGATCATCTTTTCTGAAGTTCTAGCAAACCTCCAAAGAAGAGGATTTCTCTGTGAAACTTTTAACCAGGGCAGACAATGATAGGATAAGGAGGACAAGTTTTAAACTAAAAGAGGAGAGATTTAGATTTGATTTTAGTAAATAATTCTTTACTGTAAAGGTAGTGAGCCACTGGCACAGGCTGCCCAGAGAACCTGTGGCTGCCCCATCCCAAGTGTCCAAGACCTGGTTGAATGTGGCTCTGGGCAGCCTGGTCTCATGGAAAGTGTCCCTACCATAGGCAGGGAGATTGAAACAAGATGATGTTTAAAGTCCCTTCCAACCCAAACCATTCTGTGATTTTGTGGTCTGCCTTTTGAAACCAATTCACAGAGACCTAAAGTCTTGGTTAAAATTAAAGTCTGGATCAGTATATAGCATTTACCTTGCCTGGTTCTCCAAGAGATAGGAAACAGGAGTGTTTGATTTTCTCTAAGGAGGAGTTGAAGACGAGGAGTTTATCACCCTCTGACATTACCGACAAACTGACATGACAGTTTTATCCTCCCAAAGGACAAGAGGAACAGCAGGTCCTGAGTGCCCAGAATTGTCAGATTCAGCTCAGTATGGACCAGGTGAGTTTTTCAGAATTTATCACTTGGTGAAGCTGAGCAGAAACAGAGCTATCCACAGCCAGCTGCTTTCTGCAAACACCCCTGATCTTCTCATGGAATAAGAAATCACTTTTTGTAGGCAAACCCTGATTTTTGGGCTGATGACAGTCTGCATGTGATCTGAAATGGAGATAAGCTGTGTGCTGTAAGTGTAAGCCAACTACAAAATGCCTTTCTGCAGAACTTGCTGGAACATTTGTCATTAGCAATGTCTGCTTTCGATGAAAAACAGCTTCACAATTGTGATAGAATTTTTCGCAGGAAAAGTGTCTCTTTTTTTTCTAGTTCTTGGATAAAAAGACTGAAAATAATGTGAAAGCCAAGGCTTTACTTTGTAGTATTCTCAGAATTTAAATGTTGACTTTCATTTTAGTTTCTTAATTTTTTTCCTTTTTTCTTCCTTTCTTGCAAAGAAGATATATACTTCTTTGTTTTCTTTTATACCTTTACATAACGTCATTTTTCTTTCTCTTAATTGAGAAAAGATAAAAGAGAGGATAACAGTGGGAAAAAGAGGACAAACTATATCAAACACAAGTATTTTAGCTTTCTAAGAAACTGAAATCAAGAAAAATGTTCCATTCACACAATGAGCATTGTCAAAGAACTTCCACCACCCCCATCTTTTTTAAAGGTTTAAAAGCTCTGTTTCCTCATGCACGTTCATGACATTTGTTTCTTCTTTTTTTTTCTTTTCAGGACTGGTCCAACTCCTCACCCTTATCTTTTTCTTCACTTCTCCCACTTTGCACTGAAGGAACAATTTAAGAAAATTCCATGGGAATTGGAATAGCAGGTCCTGTTTTGAAGATTAACACAGGCACGGGGGAGCTGCATCAGACCCAGCTGGTTTCTGCCTCCCTCAGCTTGTGCCCGTGTGCCAGGGCTGTGACCCACTGTCGTGTCACTGGGCATTTCCAGTGGCTTTCATCTAATGAGCTAACAGCAACAGAAAAGAGCAAGAAATGAGGAATCAGGGGCTGCATCCCTTGGGATGCTCCAATACAGCAGCCACATCAGAGCTGTCCTCTCCCAGGCACATCAGAGGCAGCCAGAGGGTCACTTTGTTCATACCAGGCAGGACCAGCAGCAGTGCAGATGATGAGTCTGTAAAGCCTTTACTAATCCAGCATTTTAATCCACGGCACCAAAAATGGCCTTTGTTCCAAACAGAGAAGTCCATGGAAAACAGTCACAAGAAATAATTGGATCTAATGGGAAACAGTTTCATCAGAATCAGCTGTGGAAGCCTGTATGCCACGTAAGGCATGTGCAGCAAGCAAAACACCTCTTGAAGGAAAAAGAAAAAATGCAAGCAACCCAAACAGTGACAAATACTTTCAGAATAAAGGAATAAAGTAGACTGTGTCTTGCAATATCTGGACACCCATTAAACACCCCTTTTTGCAGAAACATTAGGCTTCTTGCTGCTCCCCTAGTGAGTGTGGATTTGGATATTTGTATCCCTGTTGACCCATGGACTATTCCACAGCCTTGTGATGTGACAAGAAACAAATGGGCCTGAGCTGTGAGGACACTCAGACATCACATTAAACAGTGCTTGCTTTACACCTGCAACCTTGTTGGCAAGAGGGATGTCTGCCAGGGGCCTGGATGTGCAGGTCTGGCTCAGTTGTCTTCCTCTCCCCTTTGTGCCTTTTAAAAAAGGACCCTCAGGGCATGCATCAAATTAGGCACATGCATGCTTTAAGATACATTTCTGTACTGCAATGGTCAAATCCCAAAGAATAAGAGTATTTTTTAGCTTCACTTCATTCTTGTAGATGAAGTTTGTAAAATTTCTTTCCTTCTATGTTTTAAGATTGGCAGGGTGTTTGTATGATTTTCTCTTTGCTAAATGGGAGATTTTGTTTTTTAATTAAGAATAAAGAGACTCCTCCAAAGTTGAGGAACTTGTAGCTTTCATATTCACGTTGACACATGTTGCGTTTTATGACAAAAATATTTATTTTATGGTCATTTTTCTCTCTTCTCCATCTTCCTACCCTTTTTTTAAATTTTCCTTTACTCTCTATTTTTAATCACTTCAAGGTAGAATGCTCCCCAGCACCTCCTCCCATAGTTTTGGGTGTGTTTAAATTTAGTTGAATTAATTCATCCATCCCAGCAAGAGGGAACATAGTCAAGTGGCATTTAGTAATGCCACTGAACCCCTAGACTTTATCAGTAGTCACTTTCAGTGAAAGAAGCTGTTGGTTTCCTTCATTGCCCTTTCACTTTGAGTTGCTTCATAAAATGTCACCAGTCAGTCAGTCTATAGCTATGCCTCCTTTTCCTGCAGACTTCAATGACCACAAGGCATGGACAACATGAATCCCTCTCTGTATTAGTAATTCATTCATAAGAATGGCAGAGAGGGATACATTTAGTCTGGCTCTGACATTCCTATTCCTGTTCTAATACAGAACTGCACTCCCTTCTCAGAAATACTGTGGTGACTCTTGGTTCAAAAATGAACTATCTCAGCTGTGCAGACAACTCCAAAAGCTGTTGAAAAACACCTCTTAGGAATATGATCCCAAAGTACTTCCACAATGGGAATTGCTATTCTGTTTGTGAGACAGGGGTGTGAGAATTCTCCTTATCAAAATGAGTTAACACACTTCCACTGAAAGTTGGCCAACTTGAATGATAAAAAGGGTAGGAAAAAAAGGCTGATTCTTCTGTCATTAAACATTAAAAATGACTTCTGACCCAAGGAAAAACCTGATACACATGTAAGTGAGGGCAGTTTTATATTATTCCTGTTTTTATAGCTGTCCTAGGTTTCCTGGAGAATCCATGTTGTGCTGAAGAAGTCTCAATGCTCAGGAGCCTTTGAGCCTTTTCCCATCTTACAGGGCAAGGCCAGGATATCTTTCTGTCTTAGAAAACATTATGCTTTGATAACTTTTGAAGGCCTTTTGCATTCAGGGCATGGTAGAGCAGCTCTTGGTCTACTCTATTGCATGCCCATAAATTAAAGCATTATGGGAAAAATCCCAGGACCTACAAAAGCATGAGATTGTCTTTTGGCCACTAAGCTGAGTGGTGAAAAAGCCTCTGGATCTGGCCCTGAATTTTCAACATGCTCAGTGTTTGTCTCTCATTTTACCTTTCATTTCTAGAATGAGACCTGTCAGAAACATCATGAAATATTTTTTTTATTTCTGGAAGTTCCTGGCACCATTTTAATTCACACAGACACTTCACCTTTCAGTGTATACTCATCCATACCCCCAAAGCTACACAGGCTGCAGATTCACCATCACTGGTGCCATAAAAAGTCAGGATACCAAGCAACACAGGTGAAAGTGGTTTTGAGTGTTCATAGCTTCAGCTGAGATGGGGACAGTGGATGCTACTGAGACATGCAATGAGCTTACAAAAATCCAGTGCTGAGGTCCCTGTCCCGCATGGTCTGCTGCAGATCAGCCCCTCCTCCTCAGTGTGGTCGCTGACCAGGACATGACTCCCGAGAGCAGGGGCACAGCCACCTCCCCAGGGAATCCTTTGGGAGTGCTCAGCTCCTGCTGCCACCCAAACAGAGCCAGGGAGAGCTTGGAAGGTCAGGGAGGGAGGCACGTGTGCACAGGCACACGCACACCCTGCAGGCAGCTGGGAATTACGAGGTGAGAAACCCCGCACTGAGCCCTGCTGACTTCATAAACCACAAAAATGATGAAATTATTGCCACATTATGAGAAGTGATCCCATCTTAGTTTTACACCCTTTGTGAGGCAGGAGCCCTGATTCTTTCTCTTATGCTCTTTAGAGGTTTCCAGAAGTTTCTCTGCTTTCTGAAGTTCAGGTTATTTGACACCTTCTGCTGGTACTTTTTCTTGCAGCAGGACCCCTCTCTGTTGCCACCAGTACAGTCACATATACCCTGTGGCTGCTCCTGAACAGGTCCCTCCAGGAGGAAAATTGCAGCCAAGTGAGGATTTGTTTCCTTTATATTGCCTCTGGCGTTTCCTTGTCTTGTAGTAATATTCATGTAGAGGACTTGCACGTTAAACTGAAATTAAAACAGAAAAGAGGCAGCACTAACAGCTCAGATATTTGTCTTAGTGTGGTTCCTTGCTTAGAGCCAGAAGCTGAGAGCTGGATCACAGAAGTTCTGGCAGAAAGAGATTGAGTCTTGAGAGCAGAGAGGTTACATTCATCCTAAGGGAATGTTCCAATATCTAATTATGCTTGGGATAATAAATTTACTTTTTATTTCCTATTCAGCTTTTTCCTGACTTCAGCTTGCAACCACTAGACCCTGTTGTGCTTATGTCTGTGTAATTAAAGAGAACTGAGCCTTCACCACCCATTGCCTTTACAGGCAGCCATGGCCCGTGACCAAGACACCTCTTAATCTCATGCTGATCAGCTAACTAAAATAATTTAAAATATTCTAGAAATGCACACTTTAACTAGAGCAAAATCAAACCATAGGGAATTTGGAGCTGTATAGCTGAGGCAGCATAACACTGGACGCTCTATGTGTACATAAATATGTATGTTTTAAAGTTTCAGCAATTAAAATACCATGCAGACAGAAACTGTGGGGTAAATGTAATTGCAGAAGCTTTTGTTTTGTTATGCTCCGACTCATTTCACTTAGTTAGGTACTTTTTGTTGCTGTCATTTTGTTTTATTTGGGTATTTCCTTAAACCTTAAAAACTTAATTTTGGCCAGTGCTGTCAAACAAACCAGAGCCACACACACAGGCTGGGTTCCCAGTTAACACCCTGCTCCTGCGTGGCTCAGGAAAAGGAAAGGACTGCAGAAAAAATACAATTTTCCCCTTCTGCTAGTTACTTCTGAGGGCAGTGGTCTGTAACTTGAGCACTAGCACATGAAAGCTGTTGGTGTTCCGCTCCCTCCTTACTGACAATCCGTAATGGCTCATGAAACCTTCACAGGAGGTATCAAGAGCTGTCCATAATGAATAACTCTGCTTTCATGTAAACTACTCAAAGACAAGAGTTCTCCGCCAAGATCAACAGATTACAGGAAAAAAAAAAGCATTTACAGAACATATTGTTTCAAAGAGATAAAGAGCCAGAAGAAACATAGATCTTGAGGAACTGAATCCCACTTAATTTCAGACTGCTCCACAATCATTCTCTCCCCTCTTCTCTACTCTTAGCAAAACCCCTCTATGAATTTTTCAGTTTACGGTCTGCTTTTCTTCTATGCTGGTTCCACCTAAACCCGCCTGTCCCAAAGGTCCAGTTTGAATTTCACAAAGCAAGGAATGGCTTTGAAGGCTAAAGTGCTAAAAGGGCTTCCATCGGCCACAAAACTGACCAGGCTGCATCTTGGCATAGGATAATACTCATCCTTTAGCTTTGATGGGCATTCAAATATATGAGCTTTCAGCCAAAAGGAAGAAAAGTGGCTAGAAGTATCATGGACCAGTTCTAGATCTACTGCTTTCAGAACTAGAAATTCCCAGAAGTGAGCATATTGCTCTTATACTTCTTCTTAGTATTATCATGGGGGTTGAGGTTTCTTACTTGATTTGCCATGTGTTCAACCCTGTAATTGGTTAATTGCATTTCTTTATTAGTTATTCCACAAACCACATCTAAAAATCTAATGCCAGAAGTGGTAAGGTAATTTCCAAATAAATTCTGGGAAGAAAAAGCTAAAAATCAGATAAAAATACTAGTACAAATCTAGTCCTATTTATTTTCAACTACTACAGCTTCCCATAGTGCAACTGTTAAGTCCTGAAAAATTCATTAGGACACTGTAACACTTCTCTACGTGGCAAAATTCCTGTTTGTGACAGCATGGAAATATACAAAATACAGTGAAAGACGTTCATATCCAAGTTATGCAATTGTCAACGTGTTCATATTTTTGTCAAAATTCACTAAGTGACAGGAATGTGACATCCCTTTGAACTGATTTCCAGTTATTTTTGTTTGCAAATAGTTTGAAGTCATTAATCAACAGAGCTTCCTTGAACCATTAACAGAGCTGCTGCTCTGCTGGGTTGTTTCTCTTTGAAGGGGATTACAAAACCATTTGCTGTAGTTTCAACCCACATGGGTTCCTGCTCAGAATTGCATGCTAAGTTTTGGGATGGAGCAAATTCTTCATCTGGTTTCATGTCAAAACCATCTGAAGTCAGAGAATTTTGCAAAGAACTGATGCAGAGCCATAAATTGTCCAAGTTCAGTGTGGATTGGCCCAACTGTGTTTGCTTGAGAAAGGGTGGGAACTGGAGCAAATCCTTGAGGGAAAATGAGCTAAGTTTCAAACAAAACTGAAGACTATGCAAATTTTACATCATTTCAGGTTTCACAGCCAGCACATTTAGAGCTCTTTCTCTATCCTTTAGTCCAGAAAATGGGACCTGGCCCCCAGTGTTCTTCAGAAAGGCTAGCAGAAGATCAGCTGAGGAAAGAAAATTTGCCAAGTTTCTCTTGCAAAAAGTTCCATATATTTTTGCTCCAAAGTACTCACACTTCTGTTATGTTCACTTCCCTAAACAGACACACATGCAAACTGGTGGACTTGATGTGTTATTTCCCACGTTCAAATGTACAATCTAGGTTCAGTCACAACTGGGCACAGAAAACAAAGGGGGATACCATCATTTGTTTGGGCAAATGCAAAGCTAGCCAGTATGCATTGGGGGCTGAGGGTCAGAGACTGAGAAAACAAGTGTTAATTTCTCAAAAATAACTCCAAAATAACAATTCTGGAAAAAAAAATCCTCTGACATTTAACAAAAGTATACCCCCAAGGAAAACACAGTCTGATTCTGCAGGAGGAAAACAATTAGAAAGCATATATGCTTGTTGGATAAATCAGCTTTGCCAGATTCTCAGGCAGAAAACCAGAGCACAGCTTGGTTGGAGCTAGCATTGTATAATACCAAGGCTATTTTAAGAAATATGTATTCTCAAGAATTATTTATTTAATGTTCTTTATGAGTTCCTACTTCTCTTTCAGATGTTTTATTGCAAAGCAAGAGCTGAAAGTTTTAGAGAGAATGTTTAAATCCTATCTCATCTTCCTGAGCTGCTTCATATGTGCAAAGTATCAATTTCAACTCAGCACAAGAAGCAAAACAAAGCTTTTAGAAGTATCTCCTACTAGAATAATTGGTATAACTGGAAAAAATAGATAAGTTTTGGGGTGTACAAGCAGGACCTTTAAGTGCCAAAAAGCATGTTTAACATTTTCCATTGATAAAAGCCATTACTCACCAAAGTGTGTCTTTCTGCTTGATCAAAGCACCATAAATCTAAAAAAAATAAATCTGGCTAGCACTGCCTGGGAACAGACATGTTCAAACACTGTTTGTTGTCCCCTCAAAGATGACAGGGCAACCCTGAAAACTGTGTCCATGATTTGATTTTCCAAACACAGTAATCCAGGGCTGTCTGAGAGAGTCTAAGAGCTGTAAGACACCCACATGGGCTGGGGCTGTGTCACACATGACCTACAAAGGGTCTGATGGGGGCCAGGTGACCCACAAGAGGTATCTGAAAGGCTCTGGGTTGCCACATTTAAGCAACATTGAAGCTGAAACCAGAGTTTATAAGAGAAGAATTTATAAGGGGAGAGGCCATTTACATTTTTTTTACCTAGATTGGTTTCATCTGGAATTAAGTTTTAAAATGGCATGAGAGAATGGATATAAATCAAACACCTCTCCCTTTTTCACAACCTTTCAATAAAGGAAGAAGTTATTGAGGTATTGGAAATACAATGGTGAAGTTTCCTAGAGAGAGACATGTACAGGGCAGTGCATAAACCTGGCTATTCCTCTACCAAAAAAAGCTGGAAATTGATGTGAAAGAAAACAGATCTCTCCTGAGTTCTGAGATCCAAGCCCAATAGAGTTCTTGGGCTCCCAAGGTTTATTTGGGCACCTGACTTTGTACTGAGACCAAGAGGAATGAACTGCTAGTCCCCGTGCCCATGTGCTCTCTGGACAGCACCAGTGCACCTGGATATCTTCACTTAGTAGGAACAGTAACACAGCAAGTGTCAGCTACATTTGGGTTTGGGTGGTTTTTTTTTTTCAAAACCTCCTCCAAGACCTGACACTTCCAGGAACAGAAAACACAATCAACATTCTCCTGTAGTTTATAACTGCCCGTGTTCAGTGGTCATGTCACCAGTGACTATCATCCTAAGCTTCTCCAGAGCTGATCCACGGCTCTGGGGGACTTCTCCACAGCATGAAATCTCTGGGGTTCTTGTGGATTTGCAAGTGCTTGAGCTGGAGGTGGCAAGTTTGATCTGAAGTGAGCTTCTGCCCAGCTTCATCTGCATCGGCTATCAAAATTGTGCAAAAGCCCACAAATTTTTGCATGGTATTCATGGATATGAAAAAGGTACCTGTTACCTGCTTGAGCCTCAACAACCCTAAGGGATATTTTAGACTCAGGACAAATTCACTTTTGCGGGGTTTTTCTTTAATATTCTTCTACAACCAAGTCAGAACTCCTTGCACACCTGCAGGTCTCCCACTGAGTGACTGTCAGGATTGCACAGTATTAAACCAATCTTGGCATTTCACAGTGTCCACTAATTATAAGCACATCTGTTTAAGAGCAGTTGGAGGAATGAAAATCCCAGCATCAATGTGTTTGATGCATGTGTTTGCTTCCCCTTAGAGTGAGGGTGGGAAAACACTACTCTAAAAGTCTGTAAACTTCATTTCTCTTCCAAACAAGTGTAAATGCTCCCTCAGCTCCCCTGGGAAACATCACTGGTATATAGAAGACTCTCAGGGAAGATGAGCAAGCCTGAGGGCAAACTTTTTTTTGTAAATGTGTTCATGCCTGTTAAAACTGACTTAAGATAAAAAATAAAATTCGGAGAGAGCAACCAAACTCAGGTCCAGGCAGAGGTCTTGCACCTGGGATCAGTGGGATATAGCAGTCATTGCAACATCAACAAATTTTGGATCATAGAGTCATATAATATCCTCAGCTGAAAGGGATTCAGAAGGATCATCAAGTGCAACTCCTGACCTACTTAAGGCCACCCCAAGAATCCATTATGTGCCTCAGACCACGTGCACATCCCTTGGCACTTTGTCCATTTGAGAGCTATATGTGGCTGTAGATGGTGTCTTCTCTCACCTCTAGAACCTTGACTCAGGTCCAGCCTCATTCTGGCATAGTGAGTTAACTGTCTTGCTCAGAAACAAGTTTGTGAGACTGAAATATTCTATTGTTTATATATTTTAGCAAAGAAAGCAGTGAGAGCAAAAAGGTTACCATTTCATTTATACAATTTTCCTCATTCACAGTAGATGATCTTGGCAACAAGACTTCTTATGTTACAAGACCGGTTTTCATATTCAAACAAATATCACATTACTACAGACAATAGCATATTACTACTTGGTGGTCTGAAATCCTTTGTCCTGAACCTTTTGTATTAATGTGGATAAGGACCAATGATCCTGGAGTCAGTAGTGTCAGTCAGTATCACAGTCAACTGAGAAGGGGATGCTTTGTCTCTGTTTTTGTTTGAACTTCCAAGTCCCATGGGAACTTTGCTCACACCAGGCCCTTCTTGACCCAAATACTTCTTGTCTCCCTCACATGTAGCTTGTTCAAAGTAGCCAGATAGCCAGTTAAAAGCTATCTGCAATAAGAGTGGGTTCTCCAGACATAACTCTGTCTGTCAGCCTTTGGTCCTGTGAGTAACACCAGCCCAAATTTCATCCCACTGACCTGTCACTTTTTATCTTGCATTTAAATGTATTTAACGACCAACAGAAATTGCTTCAGCTTGCAGTGTCCAGCAGCTATTTCTTGGGAGAGGATACAGCTGGTGCAGAGTAGGCAGTGGTTTTGCACCACAGATGGGTGAGCTGCAGAGTGGCAGCAGCCCATTCCTCAGAGACATCAGCCTGCTGATGGCTCCAGTGCAACAGCCACTGCTCAGCCAGAGGCTCTGGAGTCACCCTGTCTGCCTCACAGTGCTGAGAGCCCTGGCCAGCCAGTTTATCTCTCTGCACAGATACTTGCAGCCCTGCCTGGACTGAACCTGCAGGGCTCATCAGCACATTAACAAAGCTGAGAAGGAAATCTTAAATCCTTTATGACCAGACTCTGGTCCTTGAGATGACCTGGGTGGGAGATGGGGGCAGAGGAATCTGACCTTTGTGAGTCACCACCAGTATCACCGGCATGTTGCTCAATCCAGGGGATTTTCCCTGGCACCACTCATACCCCCCAGCTCTGCAGCGCTTTCCTGGGAAAAAACCCAAGGTGGACTGACTGTATTTTGTCGTGCCCCTGCATAAAAGCCCTGCACAGTTCAGGGACACAGCTGAAGTGAAATTCAAGCTGATCCCCAGTGTGGCTTGCAGAATAACACAACCTTGGGCTTGGCTATCTGATAGTGTAGACAGCAAAGGCTGTCTGTTTGCAGGGTTTTGACGAGTACGTGGACAATCAGGTTTCCCAGGAAGGGGCACCAAGCCTGCCAGAGCTCAAGAAACATTTGGACAAAGCTCCCAGGCACATGGTGTGATTCCTTGGTTTGACCTGGGCAGGGTCAGGAGTTAGATTCAGTGATCCTTGTCAGTCTCAAGATATTCTATGATTCTACAGATCAAGGGCAGACCTTGGCTGCAGCTGCCATGGTGACAGAGGACAAGAAAAGGAACAGGCTGCAAAGCTGACACTGTTTCATATGCCATAAAACCAGCAGAATATCCTTCCCTGGGTCACTGCATTGAAATCAGCAGAGGATCAAACTTGTCCTGCTAATGACTCAGGTGATGCCTCTGAGTGCTCTGCTGCTATGCTGAGACCATGAAGTTGGATGTGAGCAAAATTCCTGTCTGGTTAAAATAGGGTGAACTAAAGGACAAAGAAACAGCTCTGTTATTGTCTAGACCTCCAGATCATATCCTTAGAGGCTATGATGCAGTTTATTCAGCAGAGGAAATAAAAACTGCTTGGATAAAATCTTCTTACACATTCCCATGCTCTACTCTCTTGTGAATGTGTTTTTAGTGTAGAACTACACCACTTTAATTATGTGCACTACTTCAATAAAAAAGCATGACTCACACCTCTGCACAGGAGATAAAAGATGTGTGGAAACCATAAAAACACTAAACCAGCATGTAAAGCCAGCAAAGCCACTTATCTTCATGGAATAATTTAATGTCTGTCTCATTCTTCCAGGAAACCTATGGGACAATTTATGCCTTTAAAGAGCCTCAGCTTGTAAATACATATCTAAAATATCTTTTCAAAAGCTGATTCTGTAAAACAGTTTTTAAAGGACTGACATGGGGTTTAACAGGGCATTGTAGGTTTTAGCACCCAGAGTGTTATATTAGCCATACCTTCTTCATGTCTAATATAATGGAAAGGAGGCAGAAGATCCTCCAACAGAGATGGCAGAGAGGTGCTGACAGGGTAAGTGTCTTCCTCAGCATGAATCTAAAGGATTAGTGGTGCCATAAGCAGAGCAATTAGATCCCAGCTCCCTGCTCCCACCTGCCTTCTCTCACTTTGCATGGAGGTCGTGCCTGCTCCTTTGGGCCACCTTTCCCTCTGGAGCCACTAGCTGCACCCCAGAAAATCTTGTCCCCTACCCCAAGTGCTGTGGAGCCTTGTGGTTAGGGCTCAGCTTGGCAGACCCATGTCTCCATCCTCCTGGGAAGCCTTTAACCACAAGCCTAGCAAGCACAGTGAGACACTGTCACCATCTGTCTTTGATCTAAACTTAGTGCAAAGTCTGGGGACAATCACAGTCTCTTGATCTCATTTTTGGGTTGCCTCCCAAGGCAGATATCGCCTTCCTCATCCTCAAGTCCCAGTGAGATGAGGCTCCCAGAGCAGATACCTCAGTGGCTTTTGGTAGCATTTGACACTATAAAAAGTACCTGAGAGTGTCATCAGTCTGTGGTGGATGCAGAGGAGCCTTTGTGGGCTGTGTGGCTGAGAACACCACAATCAGAGCATTTTGGGCTCTCATTGTCCAAAAGTTTGAGCTTCCTTTCACACACACACACACACACACACACACACACACTCTCACAACAGTTGTTATATATTCAGTGATCTGTGGCTGTGCTGAGGCTGACCTCAATTAAAATGTGTCTTTGCTGGCAAATCTTGGTGATGTACAGAGGTCTGCAGGGCAGTGAGAGTTCCTGGATTTCCATGAGGTTCATTATAGGTATCCATGCAGCTGACACAGAGTTTGTAATTAATCTGTGCACCCTTACTGCACATCCCACCAAACTGAGATTCACTAGGCATCGTATGGTCTAAGTTTAATCTAATTTAATCTGGTTTAGAAATGCCTGGTATATTTTACTGGTGTCACCCCAAAGCTGAGCATGCAGCTGAGTCTGCAGACAAGGAGGGGAGGGTGATTTGCTGTGACAGGACTCCTGCCCTGGCCATCAGCAAATCAGTAGCATGAGCATTTAATGGGGACATCACATATTCCATGAATGTTCTGATGGAACTTAAAAATCATAAGCAGCCACTCAGGCTGGTGTGTGGAAATATCTCCTAGTTATGGAGCTGTTCCAGATCTGGGATCATGTAAGGAGATGTATGTATCTCTGGTCAGAGGTGCCCAATATGGATGCAAAAAATAGGATTTTATGCCAGTGGTGGAAAGCCAGTCTCTTCAGGAGGTCATTTAGGATGCTGAATTAGGAGGCTGAGCAGGACTGTGGCTAATGTAGAGAAATGAGTCTCCACACCCCCATGAGGTGTCTACCCTGCTGAAAAAACCCCTACAAACCTCTAATCACCAGTGTTTGATAAAAGATGTACAGGGAGGCAAGGTCTAAAGCCAAGCAATTAAATCACTTTAGGATACTCACACTTTCCATGGTTCATCAGCAAAGTAAATCCAAGCTGATTTATATTTTTGTAATAGCTGAAAAGTGGAGGCCAAAAGGCATTTTTAAGATATTAAAGCAATAAATATCTCTTTAATTTGTCAAATATCTATACTTTGCTGTTGTCTGTCAGTAAGCTCAGCTCTGATCAGCTCCCACCCACCACCCCTTTATGGTGCATAGAAAAGGGACTCCATTGAGGTTGTTATATCATTTTCTGCTTAAAAATTGCTTCCACCACTTACTGCGCTTTTCTGCCTCGCTGCCAGGCATGTGACCACTACTTTACACATCCCAAGAGATTCAAGCATTATTCTAACTCCTTTTAAGTAGAGAGCAAGCAATGAACAGCTTCTCCCTGCTTTGGATCATGCCATGGATCACATCAAAGTGA
>VZUA01006133.1:12588-23235 GCA_013401035.1 Horornis vulcanius
CCTTTGTTGTAGTCTTTTACAGCTTGTTTCTTTCTATAACTTAGTTTAAGGAGGGTTAAATAAACCAGAAAACCTCTTAGATGAACTTCGGATCATAGATGGATAAAAGCTGAAGAGAGAATTTGAAAATGAACTTTTCCAAATGTTTAAATTTTGTCACAGACATATTTTCATCTTCAGGGGCCGCTACAAAAGACCCAAGTAAACAGCAACCACCACACCCTGCACTGACTGGCTCAGTTTGGGATTTCTGCTACTTTTAAACACACAGCTACTAATTGAAAGTCATCACACCTCAGACTGGTGCAGCCCTAAGGGCAAAAAAATCTTTTTTTCCAAGACATTCCTTCCTTTGGCTACTCCTTCACTTGTTGGCTACTTGTCCTTAAGCATGCTCTGTCCAGGTCACAACAGAGGACAGAGGCTTGAAGAGGGCACATGCAGAGTCTCCAACCCCAGGCATCCTCTGAGAGCAAGGAATGGATCCAGCTGGAGCTGGCACTCATGGGGGGTGGCTCATCTCACCAGCACTGGACAGGAATTCCCCATCACACACTCCAAAAGCAGTCACTGCAATTCTCACACCGTGGGGCAGGCTGGGCACATCAGCACGGCTCTTGTTAACTTGCTTCCTGCCCACATTCCGAGATATTAACTCACTGCTTCAAAAGATTTCTGTGTGTGCCACAGTCCCATGTGAGTAATTCCTACTGTTACACTGCAGTTAAAAGCAAATTTTTGCCCTCAGCAGGGTGGTGCCCAGCTAAGAGCAGGGACTTGCAGTGTCTGGGGACTGGCAGCAGCAGCCAGCAGTGGGGTTCCTGCACAAGAGCACAATAATCCTGATGAGGCAAGATGGTACCAAGTGACCTATCCAAAGACAACTCCTTTGGGATCCCACTGAGGAATGGCAAATTATACAATCTCACACAGTAGCCTTGGAAGGATATTTTATTTTTCTGATATCAATCTAAACCTACCCTGGAGCAACTTAACATTTCCTCTCATTCTGCCACTCATTATTAGGAGCAGAGGTTGAACCCCACCTGGCTCCTTTCAGGGAGTTGTAGAGAGCAATAAGGTTCCCCCTGAGCCTCCTTTTCTCCAGGCTGAGCACCCCCAGCTCCCTCAGCCCCTCGTCACCAGACTGCTGCTCCAGACCCTTCATGTCATGTCACACATAAAGGGTTGACACCATTTATGCTCCACCTTAGGTCACCAATGAGTTTTCAAGAAAACAGGTTAATGCAGACCTTTGCAGCTTCTTTTTCTCAATGGTTGCCAATAACCAATTTACTCTATGGTACATGGTTAATTCTAACCTTAAATACCTAGGCAATATGCTTGGGAGATTGTTCAAAAAATCTTGCTTAACATGCCAAATTAATTGGAAAATCACTTGCATCTTGTTTTACTTTTCAGCAAATTAAACCTTCTCTCCCCAAACCTGTTACTTCTATTCAGGAAAACCTGAAAGTGTCCTGCAATGTGGAAAGTATGTCTCATCCCAATCCCCCCCAACTTTTGCTACTTCCTAGTTTATATAAAGATTACTGGCATCAATCCTTGCTCCTCTAATGAATCTAGTAAGTCTGAAATCTTCCTGGATAGGGTATTTCACCCAACTGGCTTGGGAAGAATAAGACCCATAAAGTTTACAAAGTGATTTGGGAAATACAATGCAATAAATGAATTCTCTAACAACTACTATGGAAAGAAGATAATCTTTCATATAGTAAGGCTGAATGAATGAATTCAGAATGGATTCAGAAATAAAACTGATAAAAGAATTCTAGAATACATTTCTTTATCATCTAATTCCATTTGTAGCAGCTTTTTGTCTCACTAAAAATCAGATTTAATGCAGACTATTAAGGTGTCACCTGTAAGAGAAATACCAGTTTAGTCCTTTTTGCAGTAGTGCCACAAATTCTTTTCTGATTATAAATATTTTGCTACATGTAAAGAGTTGTTCTGGGGCCACGTGGCTGCTTTTGAAATACATGTGGACCCTGACCATGTTTTAAACTAAATGAATCTACAACATCTAAAACAGTCTATCTAAAAGCAGGGATGCAAGAGCCTAGCCTCTGTATTGACAGAAATGCTTGTTTATATACTAGAAATGTCTTTTTATGACTAACTGTTGCCTTTTTATGACTAACCACTACTAAAAATGAAAGTTTTGTCTCCAAAGGAAAAACCCACATAGTCATCAGTTATCCCAAAGTTTGCTTTATCTTTTCCTGACCCATCTGGAACACAAAGTCAAATGTTCCTGGCTTTTAATTCCTCCTTCCTTTTCTAAAATGGTATCTTCCTGTAAATTTTTTGATTCTAGGTAACAAACAGGAATCAATATTTTATTTCCTAAAACCCCTCTCATCAAAGATGTATTTACATCTCTTGTATCAACAGGCTGCAAGACAAAAAAAATACATTCACACAATAATTGACCACTGCATCATAGATATAAAAGTCTATTTTTGGCTTACAGTGTATTGTCGATAATTTCCAAAGAAAACATCCAATTGTACCATTCAGTTCCTGACACCAGGACTGAGGCAAAAAGAGGAAGATAAAATAATCAGTTTCCTCTGAGCACTGACAGTGCTGTACTGCAAGATGTGAGGCTAGAAATAACACTATTCAATATTCAGACCCACTCTATGGATTTCATGCAGTTACAGGTACAGGGCCTTTATCAATAAAAATCTCTGTGGAGAGGAAACCTGAATTCTAAAAGCACCAGAATCTTTGAGAGAACACTGAGGACTTAACCTTCACATGGTGAAAACACAGTATGGAACTAAAGAGATGCCATAAAATCCTCTAGTAATACACATGGCCTGCTGTTGGGAAGATGTTCATGATGGGGAAAAAGGCCAGGGCCAAAATGATGGGCAGTGAGAGCTGCAAGAGGATTTGGCACCCAGTGTGGGCTTCTAGTCCCTTCTGTTACCATGAAAGCCTTCCCTGAGTCCTCCACAGCCATTGTGACAAATCTTTCCTTCTTTGTCTCCCCACCCTATACTGGCCAGAGTTGTGCTGAGTCCTGCTACAAACTTGACAGGGCTTTTGACTTCCTGCTGAGTGCTCCTACAGAAAAATCTGCTGCATTTGCTCCAGGGGAACAAGACCCTGAGGATGGTGCCCATGTAAGGTAAGAGCATCCCATAGAAACCTGGCTATCCCCAGTTCATACAGAGTGAGTGTAACACAGAACATGGACTGCAGCTGCCAGTTTGCCCTCAGGAATGAGGGAAGGACAAGGTGGTGACAGAAAGAACTGGGCAGGCTCTGCCACAGTGACTGAAACAGTCACAGTGTGAGGACCCACCTGCAAGGACAGGAAAGCTGCAGCTGAAGGAATAAGTGATTTGAAATGCTTTTCATTTCCCTTATACCTGACTCTGCTGCTTTGAATTCTTCTCATTTATGAAGTTTTTAGTTCATATCATAATGGTACATAGCATTTTCCCACCTTTCAATGCTTTTTGATCTTTTTGGGGGGGTTCATGGTGGAAACAGATTCACCTTGGATGCCTGGCTGATACAGGGAACTGCCACTGGCCATCAGCCTCTGGCCATCAGCCTCTGGTGTCCCCTCCTGCTGGACATGCTCTAGGAACCTGCTGGGCAGCATTTTGTAGTTCAGCACCTGGCTGCAGCCTTGGCAGGTTGGAGCAGAGGCTCTGAGGCACTTCTGAGTTCTACATCTACAACAGGCTCTCATGTTAAATAGCTGGGTGAACCAACAGGAAAACAGGGAGCGTTTCAACAAAGCCTGTTCCTTTCAAGGAAGCCTTCCTTTCAAGGATGTCCTTCAGCACAGATAAAGGAAAAAAGGAATATGTCATGGCACTGATAGTCTTTTCACAACAGCAGCACTTCCTGATTAAAAGCAGCTCTAGCCATGATGAACAGGGCAGGCACTAACTACTCTGTAAAACTAAATGTTGTGTTGGTATCCAGCAGGAAATTGCAGGATAATTTATATAAAATACAGGAGCTGAAAGCCTCTGATTATCATCTGGTATCTTTCCTGAACCTGACTGGGAGAGGAGCTGCCTGGCCATCCCCAGTGCCTCGCACCAGCTGGGCCCATTAGCCTGGGCTCAGAGCTGAGACTGTCACTTGACTCCTGTCACTGGGGCACTTGGTGCCAGCTGAGCTCCTCACATGGCAATTAGCCAAGCTCAGCCCTCATGTGGGAACCTGTTAAGCTGCAGTGATGTTTATTTTCCCTTTCAAGCCACTTACTAAGAAGCAGTGTGAAGCAAAAGAGGTTTTGAGAACTAAATGAAGGAAATCTCTGCTATAAAGTAAAATCTGGGGTCTTTTTTTCCCCAGCTTGCACATTAAAACCAATAGAAAACCTTGCAAAGTGACTAGTTTTCGTCTAAGTCAGCTTGCAGTTCTGTATAGAACTTCTAAGAAAGGGAAGTTGCAGCAAAATTATCAGAACAGATCTATTCTTTTAGGCCTAAACTAAAAGTAAATATATATTCTACATATGTAAATCCATAAGATGCATAATCTCATTACGATATCTACATTGAATTCAGTAGAAGCACCACAACACTTACTGCAGTACAGAGAAATTAGATGAGTTCCTTATTTTGGCCATACATCACTTTTTAAAGTGAAATAGAAAAAAAAAAAGGGTGAAATAAATTATTTAATGTTCATTTGTCTTCTCTATTGCAATTCTGTCACTGTGCCCTATCATGGGAATATACAAATCCTGCACATTTTGTTAGAGTAGCAATGAGAATATACTCTGCCTCTGAAATAGTTTTAGTTTAAATGATAGACATGAAAGTTACTCAAAAATCAGCTAGCAATTAGCTGTTGTGATAATAATTGGAACTGATGTAGTTTGGTATTGGGAAAATTGGTGTATTTGGACTTGTCATTTGAACAAGCTTCTTCATGTTCAAGAATTTTTCACTTCACTGGAACCCTCTACAACACCACAAACCAGAAAAACCCACCCCAACTCCCCTCACCCAAATGCCATTTGCCATTGTAACTTTATTTGCATCACATAAGGAATTAAGTATTTATAAACTAAGACCTAAACCATGCAAGGAAGTTCCTACATGTCCTGCTAGAAGGTAAACTTCAGTGAAATAAAATTAAAATTCTAATTTATGAATGCAAGGCTTAACAGCATGCTTCCAACAGTGAAGCTGGTAAGATTCTCTCCTCTCCCATCTCTTTTACAAACATGTCTTTGTAAAGGAACACAAATTGCCAGAAAAGGAAAAAACATGGGAAAAGACCCTCCAGAGCCAACAAAACTGCAAAGATGAATGAAAAAGGTCTCCCACTTATACTTGCACATTTGTTTGAAATAAACTTTTGCCAAAGCTTATGACACATCCCTTAGCCAAAAATCAAAACAACCTCCCTTAGCACTGCCAGTGTGTTCACTGAATCACATGACTGAGAAGGGAACAAAGCCAATTCCAACTGTTCTTCCTATTGCACAGACAAACACAGAAACTGGAATAAAAGAGGCACCAGGCAATCAGCTGTTCAAATTAGATAAGAAACTCACACTTGTGGTGTAGGCAGCCTCGGGGTCGTCCTCCAGCACCCGTGACAAGCCAAAATCTGAGACTTTGCACATGAGGTTGCTGTTGACCAGGATGTTCCGCGCTGCCAGGTCCCGGTGCACGTAGCCCATGTCCGACAGGTACTTCATGCCAGAGGCAATGCCCCGCAGCATTCCAACCAGCTGGATCACTGTGAAGTGCCCATCGTGCTTCTGCAAGGGAAGAAACAACACAGCTACTTCCCATTTAGTTCATTCCACAGATAGGAACCACAGCTCTTATTTAAAATACTTTTGTCACTTGTCCAGCAAAGCTGCCCACCTGCAAGCTTGTTTTTTCAAGGACTTAAGTTGCTTGGTATCCCATCACATCTCTCATTCTGCAGCTTATCCCCCTTTCCCCCACATTTTCACACATTCCATAATGTTCCTACTGACAACATCTAACTGCTTTCACCCTTGGTTACTATGAAAGCCTTCCCCCAGCACCACTTTTTGTACAAGAATGAGAAAGGACACAAAACTCTTCACCTATTACTCCATGGCCCCAGGAAACAAAGAACCCTCTTTTTATTGTCTCAGCCTTGATTGTCTGCATTGAGGTACTGATGTTACCTCACGTTGATGATATTTTCTTGGGGAGGTCTTGTTTTTGTTTTGTTTTTTTTTTAATCCAAAACCTGAAAAAAGTTCAGGGCTTTAGCTCATGTTGCTTGTGCACCTAACACTTAATCTCTGAAGACTATACTAAAAAGGAGATTTGGGATGGAATTCAGGGTTTATGTTGCTTTGCCAAAATCTTCCTGGCTTATTACAGTTAAACTCAGACCAATGAATGCATTAAACTGCTTAACACCTTCTGAAATCTGTTGGAGTTGAACATGTAAATAAGAGTTATGCCATGAACTGTGCTTGCCCAGAAACTGGGCAGCTTTGTTGGGCCTCAGTTTCTCCATCTGCAGCATCAAAGTTAACACTTCTTTATGTCCTGCATCAGACAGCTCCTGAATTATGTGGCAGTGGGGAACAGAAATGTGATTGCAGACTCTTTGCCTTGTTTAGGCTTGCCCTATCTACCATTCACAGCAGGCTGCTTGCAGGAGTATTTTTGTGACCTCAACTGGCAGACATTTAGCTTTCATGGATTATTCAGTGACCCAGGCTTTTTATGTTTGCAGGAACAGCCAAACAAAAACAACTCCTGCAAACAAGTAAACTTTCCATTTTCTCTTTCAACACTTTCAGCATTGGCCTACAGACAAATAGCAAATTCTGATAAGTATTCAGAACACTTCTATTGCTTAGCTCATGCATTTAAAGCAAGGTGATTTTTATAGGGGAGCAGCTTATAGGAAGTTCAGCAAATTCATTTGATTCATCAAAGCAACAGGCCAAACTATACTCAGCTTTATCCCTGGTCTGCAAATTATTGCAGCATTCCCATAATGACTCAATGATTTGGAGCCTACATCCAGGTAGTCAGGGTATGAACATTTAAAGACTATGACAAAAATCAGAAAGAAAATGGTAAAAGGAAGATACCATCATACCTTGTCAGCTAGAAGACCTCACTGCCTTATACTTCTCAGCAACACTCATATTTAAGGAGCCACGCCAAACATCACAGCCACCTCCCAAGGAAGCACATTTAATGACACTTCTTTGAAACTAGTTATTTACACCTGATTTAGAGCAAATTTTTCCCCTTGAATGTGTCAGTGTCTTATGTAAAGCTTTTATGCCTCTACCATCTCCACACTGAAATGGAGGCAGCTCTCCCCAAGCAATCAGGCCACACTCTCCCTCATTGTCACCATCAAGGCCACCTATGAGCTGGTTCTGCAGGGGACACTCACAGCTGAGTGTCAAGACACAACAGTAATAAGTCCTAAACTACCAGTGACAGGTTTTTAAATAAACCCATTCCATCCAGCAATTAAGCAAAGAGAGACAAAAGATCATATTCTTAACTTCTTTCAGCTGCTTCTTGTAAAGGAAGGACAGGAATTCTAGCCAGTGTTTTTGTAATGAGGCCACATGAGATTTCTGGGTTTGCCTTTTATTTAATAATTCTAATTGTTCAATTGATTAAAAAATTACGAAGCTGGCTGCCAACAGTTAATACTCTTCACACTTACCATGTACGGATTACTTTTTTCAGCTAACTGTAGAATTAGGATTTGGAACAAAGTGCCAGCACCTGACTTTTGCAAAACGATCATTCAAGCCCCTCTCTACCTCCACAACAAAGCACCAAACTAAACCAACCTCTCAAACCTCTAGATTTTACCTCCTCCTTTAGCTCCATTTTTTTTTCAGCAAACCTCAGAGTCATCTGCAGCACCTCCCTTAACCTTTTGTCTTCTTGGATTGCAAGCATTTTTTCCTTCCTTTTTAATTTCTGCTCTTTCAAATCTAGACCATGCTTGGCTGATTTTTCATAAAACATAACCTTTTGTCTGCTCTTTCCCAGTCTCAGTACTTGCCTTACCAGTACAGCTGTAATGCCTGAGTTTAAAACAATCTCATGCTTTTGCCATTCTCTCCATCCTTCTTTCAAGTATTTTTGGGCTTCTGCCTTGACACAAAAAGTTAAAGCTTCTTATCTTCACCGTTAAAGAAATGACAGACCTGCTAACGTACCAGCTGCAATTTTATTCTGTCCTCATTCTCCCTCTGTAGATTTCTCAGAATGCTCTACTGCATCTGTTCTCCTCTCTCTTTTCTCATGCTTGGTTTTATATTTTTTCACTGTCAGCCTTGCAGTTGGACCAACTACATTTTTACTGTCAGCAGAAGACTTTTCTCAATCAAGTTTCTTTGTAATCACTTCTGCATCAGTTTCCTTGCCAGCTGTATCTCCCTACATTCTATAAACTGTTATCTTTCAATACATCAAAAAAAATATTTTTTTTTGTAAGCTGATTTGAATACAGACTATAAGCTACATTTAACCTTTGGAAAATTCAACTAGGTTGATAAAATTATAGCAGGTAGAATCTGGCCTCTTATTTTCAGCATTTTTTAAGCCCCCAGGTACAATCCTTTGGCAACTTTCCACTATCTTGTTTCATTCACGTGGTAGAAAGGGAAATAAAACACTCATCTGACTGATAGGATGGTTGTTACCCAGGGCTTTATTCTGATTCCCATAGCTTAGATTTGAAATATCTTTTTGATAGGATTCCCACTGGGCTGTTAAGGGTGTTAATCAATACTGGCAGCAATTCAGACCTCAGTGGACTAACCACATTTATCCTATCATTCCATTAAATTTTAATCAAGCTTTGATGGCTTTGCTAAATAAACTTTTCTCAACAGCTGGGTACAGATGCACTATCTGAGTAGTTGCTCTTGCATTTGTGCAGCCCTTAAAAATGCCCTGAAAAATTATTTTTATTCAGCTACAGTTTGCTTTTGAGGACCTTATGTAAGTGAAATACTCTCCTCGTGTTACAGATCTTTCAAGAGCACCAACATATAATGGGCTGCTGAAGAGGGTCAGTTACTGTAGGGAAGGAAGGAGGATATCTGAAGTTTCTCTCATTGCATTTTTGCCCTCCAGTTTTCAGCTCCAGTGCCCAGTTTAGTGCTTTTCAACAAGCCTGTGGAATTTTTCTTCTTCAGAAGGTTTTTTTCATTTCACTCCCCAGTAATCTTCTGGAGGTGTGGCCACTGGATTTTTCTATATTCTGTTTCTGGAGTTCCATCTATTCCAAAACCCACTTATATATTTTCCAAATGAGCCAGAACACTTTTAGGCCTTTATTCTCTGTGCAGGATTTGCTATAGGTCTAAAAATTTTACTGCAGATTATTTCAGAGGAGAACAGCACTGAAAATGGTGTGTCTATGTCTTAGGTCATATTCACCACTGACAGTTCCTACTGGTCACTGCGTGAAAGATGCAGTTTTTGCTATGCATTTACTGCTACAGTTTCACTGTGCAAAGAAAATGGTGGAACTTTGTCAAGATAAATCTTTCAAAATTCAAGTTGCAGCTTGGTATTTCGTGGAAGTGTAACTCATGCTTCAAACAATCATGTGTGTCACACTGAAGTTTATATTTTTGGTACTAAATGAGGTCACTTGATAATTTCTTCATTCAACTGTTGAGAGACTTCCATGCAGACTTGATTATTATTAATAGATTCCATTAATTCAATTAAATATAATTACTTTAGTTCATTTTAAATGCTAATGAGTGATCCTACACTGAGTGCAGAACAGCCCTACCCCATACTTCTTTCCATACAAATTCTATTCCCTCCACACAGGATGCAGCCAATACAGCAGGAATTTCATGAAGACCATATTTCTCTGGCTGCTCACAAGGACCTCATGTGAGAGAGTTTTAAAGCCTTACAGAAGCCAAAGTTTACGAGATCAACTGCTTCTCCCACAGCCACAAAGCCTCAGCCCTGCTACAAAAGGAAACCACATCTGTTTGACAGAATTAATTCTTGACAAATCCGTGTTGGCTCACACTTATCTCACCAGTGTCTTTAAGATGCTTAGACATTGTTTGATAATTTGTTCCAGAAATCTTACAGCAGTTGACATTAAGCTGACTGGCCTGTAATTTCTTGGCTTTTTTCCTCTCTTTCAAAAGACATTCAAAATACCTTCATTTAAAAGACACTGGGTCTGTTCTGATCTTCTGATTTCTCATTCTCAACAAATTCACAAAGAGCACACTGAGACAGTCCACATTACCTTTCAAATTCCTTTTGCCTTGAAATACAAGACAGTTTGTAAAAAATTTCTTGTTGCTAGGTACTAAGAACATCTATGGTTTTTAATGTTTAAGTAAGAATAGCTACATATTGAAAATGCCCAGCATTTCCAAATGAACTTCTCACAGCAGCATCAGAAATGATGTTTTATACATCATTTAGGAGGGTAAAACATTGCTTGAGAACAAATGCTGGCTCTGTAGCATCAGTGACAGCTTCTCAGTGCAATCTGGGATCACTTAAATACGTGCTGCTTACAATTTCATTGTTAAGGGAATGCATTCTTTCAAATTCACTATCTAATTGCTCAATCTGATTTTGGTAAAAAAAAAATAAAAAGGAAAAAAAA